>JAHWFP010102107.1:0-21169 GCA_023313725.1 Lithobius niger | reverse complement strand
CAATTATTTTCAGGTAGTTTACGTAGTATTTAATAAGGGTAGAAATACAGTAGACAATCTAATAAGTATTTCAGTCTTTGTTTCATGAAAATCCTTCTACTAGATTTCAAGATATCATCAGACATAGCGAATAAAAAAATAATAGTTTGAAATAGTCGGATTATCTTCTTCTTTAACTGCAGTTATCTCGGGACGAAAAGGACATTTTCGTTAGGAACTACCTACATTCTGAAGCCATTTGTGCTAGTATTCTGCGCAATGAAAGTACAAATACGTCTGTGAAATGACAGTATAAATAATACCAGGTCAGCTGCCACACGAATTCTGTACTAGAAGAACACATTTTGTGGACTTTTGGACTCACAAATAGTGGTGTTCCGCAGGGTACAATTTTGGGCCCACTTTTGTTTTTAGTTTTTCTGAATGATTTGGCCGGTAAACAAAAAAATGTAACCCATGAAATGTTTGGATTGTGAACAAGGCTACCCGTAAAAAATGTTAAGCTGACTATATTAAGCTGTACGCAAAAATGAACATTGGCGACAATTTAAACTTATTCTCTGTATGTAATTGACCAGTTGATAGATTGGTCGAAGCTATGGCAATTACTTATTGCAGTTAACACATGTAGTGTCTTCCATACTGAAAACAAGAGTGCTAATCACAATAATAAGTGTAATAATAAGTGTAATAAGTGCTAACCTTTCCCACGTTGACAAAACTAAAGAGATGGCGATTTGGTTCTCTAATGACTTAAAATTCACTATTGTCACCAAGTATAGTTAAATTAGCTAGCCAACGCGCAGCAATGATTAAACGCTACTTTACACCCGGCGATATCCATACTTTAGTCTAGGCTTTCAAGGTCACTTTCAAGGTCTTTGTACGCTAATTTGCTTGAGCATGCCTGCCCCATTTGGTCACCTTACTTGATAGCAATTGATTGCAATTGATTGCATTACCTGATTGCCAATTTCCATCAAAAAATGTCAGTCATTCCACATTGGCCATCATATAAACCCAGCCTCCTACTTGATCGATAATAACCGCATTCCAGATGTATCAGACGTACGGGACCTCGGGATTTGGTTGACATCTGATTTAAAATCGTCTCTGCATTGCAGGAATGTGTCCACGGCAGCATTTAAACGACTTGCCATTGTGAACCGTTGTTTTCGATCGGGAAATATCACAACTAAGATCTGGGCTTTTAAAGTCTTTGTCCGGCCATTGTTGGAATATGCAAGCTCTGTGTGGTCACCATATCTCTTGAAGGACATTGACCTAATTGAGTCGGTGCAGCGACGTTTCACGAAGAGTTTGCCAAATTTGCGAGAGATGCCTTACTGTGCACGCTTGAATCTCTTGAGCTTCGCCGTTTGAGATCTGATCTCATTTTGGTTTTTAAAATTATCCACGAACACACTAATGTTGTCCTGCCATTTTTCGACTTGAACACAGTGCACTCCACCCGTGGGCACTCTTTGAAACTGGTGGCTCCAAGGGTAAATCGTGACTGTAGAAAAAACTTTTTCTCTGTTCGGGTTATCCCAGCCTGGAACTCCCTTCCTGAGAGGGCAGTCTCGGCAAATTCCACTGCAGCCTTCAAACACGCTTTGTGCGGTCTCTCGTTTGAACGTTTCTTGAAGCGGCCGGTTTGGGTTGGGCAGTTGCGAGCATCACCTGGTGACTGATCAGACTTTTAGTTTTAGGATTGGTGTTAGTGGGACACTCTCCCCTTCCAACTACCTTGACACACATGTGGTCAAAAATTGTATTATTATTATTATTATTATTATATTATTATAGATGACATTGACCGGTGTTGAGTCGGCGCAGCGTTGTTGCACAAAGACGATTACTGGGTTAAGAAATAAATCTTATTCTGAAAGATTAGACATCAATAAACTAAACCGCAATTTATGCGGCAATTTAGATGTTGATCCATCCTTATTCTGCACCGTAAGGGTATATAATGGAACGTTGGGACACTCACTCAAATTGGTGGTGAATAAACAAGAAGTGACTTCGGGCAGTGCCGCGCTAACCGCGGTTTTTCCATTTGGATTGTTTTCCCCTCCAATGTAGTTGTAACGTGTAATCTCACATCGTTCAAATGAGAGCCCGAATTTGTACGTTGGTTTTAATCGTTTTAAATTGTTTTTACCCCAGAGAAGATATTTGAGGTCCCATTCACCCTTTATCATCCTGTTGCACTTTTGGCAGCGAAGTTTATCTATATAATAATCCTGGAGGCCGGCTAAAAGGAAGGCTAAAGGAAAAAGGGAAGGCTAAAAGGAAAACCACTTCTCCCCTCCTCGCGCCCGCATTACAAATGCGCTCTCCCATTCTACCTGCATGCAAACAGGAGGCAGGCATGAGTGGTCCATCAATCTGACAAGTCGTCGGGAAGAGTGCCGGAAAAATGTCCCGGAAAAATGTCCCGGGAAATGTGTCCGTAAACTTAATTCATGACCGGCCCCGTGCATAGCACGGGCTTCCTCTAGTTTACTATAAACTGCACAAAATGAATAAAGCCGCTTAAAATTAATTAAGTGGTTCTCGGCAGTGGTACTAGAAAAATTGATGCGAACGGGTGGAGTTTTTTCTTTACGTTTTATTCGTGATTTTTCAGATGCGGGCGATGGCTTTTTTTTTTACCAAACAAAACGAAATCAGTAGTCTTACATTTTGTTGTGGTGTACAATGTTTTAATGCTAGGATCAACGTGTAAAAGTTGCATATTTGACAAAAGTCATTCTTTAAATCCAAGTTTTTAGTTGTGACATGCATCTGAACGACCCTTAGATTTGTTTCAAAGGGATCATGTGAATGGAGCAAAGTGCTGATGTGGTCATCGGCTCCAGGTAATGTTTGGTGAAAGTGCTGGTGGCGTGATGGGTACTTTTTTTTTAGACAATGTCATAAAAAAAAACGTTTTACGCGCTAAGAAAAAAAAACCATGCGTGCGCTCCTGAGAACCACTTAATTAACTTTTAGTGGCCTAAGCCTGACGGTACAATAATTCCGTGCGGAACCAGAGCTGGAATACAGTGTTAAATATCGGTGTGCTTTGTTTGCAGAGTGTAGAAGCTTTTAAAATACAAACTTAATTTTCTGAAATTGCAATTTTCTGAAATGGTTCCCTGACGGAAATTATAGGCCAGCTACTCACGAACAGAAGTCAATTTTTAATTTTCAACTCTAATCACGCGTCTTGACCACCTAACTAGGACAAAAGAGCGTAAGACAGAGCATATTAGATTGAAAATGGTCAAAATAAAGCATAATACTTACCAATTTTACACAAGAAAATTGCGAAGGGCAACTCAAGGCCAGCGTTCATGTCAGCGCCATATTGGAAATGACGTCATCTACTTTATAATTGAATCACTGGAAGATTGGCAAGTATGTCTGCACAAGATTGCATAACTGGAAAGGATTTAATAGTGTTCGTAGCTGTTGATTAGATCACCGTAATAGAGTAGGCTTCTAAGCTCAACCTAATATTATCAATATCCTCTTTATAAAGGTTCTGGATGAGTTGACGACCTGGGTTTGTCAGGGAACATTTCTATATAACTAGGATCTTTTACGTGCCATAATCGACATGACCACGGCAGCATACGGGTCCATTCGGTAACGAAATGCACAGGAGTTGGGGAGGGGGCGGGGGTACACACGGTGTTAGTCACGTCTCCAGCATATGAGACAGTAGTGCTGTTAATTAGCCATTGGCCACCGTGACTCCATTTGTGACTAAGTCACCATTCATCAGACGTTATTCATCATTCGAGTAAATTATTTAGAAATTAATGTTGTACTATAAGACGTCGACACTTCAAACGAAACGTCACTAGAAAAGCCTGGCCGGAGATGGAATGATTCGGTGTGCTTTAAATATTACCTGTTTTGCACAGTTTGGACAGGTGCACCTTGCGTGCAGCGAGTTCAAGTCAAGCCCATGGTGTTGCAGTATACCACACGCCATGGCTGTTTGTTGTGACGTGCACATCACGTGACTGGGCAAGTCCAATCAGACGGCCAAACAGCAGTTGTTCTCGTTCGTCATTGGCTAACTCATGGTGACGTCACGGCAAACAGCCATTGCGCATGGTTTAATCGAGCACGAAAAGTGCACTTTGCAGACACCTGAGACTCGAGATACGCCATGACTTAAACACTCGATGATAACATCAAGTCATTCGCGTGCCACGTTTCTTAGTTAATGATTGACGATCATGCTGATTGTCAACTTCAAACAATAAAACAACCGCGTAAATGTTCATGGCTTTAAAGGCCACACCAGACTGGCTCTTCGCGGCTGCATCACGGCGCGGGATGGTGAAAGAAAGACGTCAAAATCGATCGATAAACGCAACACCAACCATAGGATTGCAGCAATTTTGAACTTGTAGGCAGGTAGTAACACATTCCTTCGCACGATACTTTCTTCTGTTTGGCTAGGGCGTTATAGTCGTCTGCCCAGCCGAAAGCTGGTAAGGCCATAGTAACGACTTTGTCCGTCTGGTTCGGGCCCCCCCCCCCCCTTCCCTTCTTGATGACTTAAACTCGAACGTTTCCAATCAACTGCCCAAACCAGGGGTGATTTTTATGTTTATGTTAAGGAACAGGAGTGAACTTGCTATCCAAGTTTCGAAATGTCATTTGGTTCTGGGTTGGATTAGTGTCACCCCTAAGACCAGGAATGAAGGAGCAATGTACGTGACACCAAAAAATCCTAGTCGAGTAGATTGTTCCACGTCATTCGCTTCACTTGTTCGCCCTAACAACTAAAATCCTTGACGCGCTAACACACGTCCGTTACGCCTTACCCTACACAGGTTTAATTTCACTACCTCTTGTTTTGGAAGACTCCGACCGTGGCTGACAGTAAGGTTCGTTGGATACGCAAATACGTGTCAACTTCATCTCTCTCATTTGTCTACACACCCAGCGTCAGTGGTGTTTCGATGGTTAAAGATAGCTAAAAGGAGAAGATGGAATTCTTTCTTTTGTCTTCCTCTTAAGTGCTGCTGGCGGGGGTAGCATCATTAAAGCGTTACTTCACCATTTTTTGTCCCCAGCTCCTCGCAATCTTGTTTACTTCAGCAATTAACCAACCGCCAAACATGTTACCAATTAGCATCCGTAGGTGGAAGCCCCATCAGAACGAATCCTGCTGGGAACTTGCCATGAAGAATATTAATTGCTACGTTTGGTTTGAATATAGGAGAACTGTCTTGCCGCTTTCTTAACAAGAACTCGGGCAATGTTGAACATATTAAAAGTTAACTCTTCTTTTAAGCCATAATGTTATTACCATGTTTGCGTGCAGCTGTGGCTGAGGCCTAACACCCAAAACGACATCATACAAAATATTTACAGGAGTTATTTATTCTTTGAGGGCGACCCATTCCGTGAAACTCCAACAAATATTTTGAACGTTGAAAGTTGAAACCTACTTGGGTCAGTCAGGACTAACAGAACAGCAAGGAAGTTAAATTCAAAACGCAAAGAAATTGGTGCAAATTTCAGTTTTTAAAATCTGGAAAGGACTGGAAATTTCTGGTCCGGGAAGGGGGGCTTCTACACAGTTTCCTTTGAAAGGCAGATAACTCCAACTGCTTCCGACTTTACAGGGATTTTCTTTAATTAATTTCTTTGAGCCGAAGCAATTTAAAGCTCGTGTGTCTGAACCGGCTCAATTTTGGAGGAGCCAACCCGGGGATTCGAACCGGGAAACCTCCGATCATCGTAGGGGCCGAAAGATTGTCCAGAATTGACCAAAATAGTTCCCACAGACGCTGAAGGAGCATGGTAGCTTCTCATGCTACCCTGGCTGGCAGTCCTGGCAGAGACTTTGCCAAGATCCCCTTTCCAGGAGTTTGACTAGATCCGCAAACCTCCAGCAACCAGGCTGAGAGCTCTCACCGCTCAGCCATGATGACCGCACGATTTACCAACATAAGCCGTATTAACGAATCCGTGCTGAAACTTTGAAATGACTATTATGATAGGTCAAAAGTTATCGCAGAGATAGAGAACATGGTCGGATTGGGAGGGTCCCCAGGAAACTTCAGGGGCCTCGGAGCAGGATGTATGGGGAAGGGGTATGGGTAAGCGTCGCTAGCTAGTGAATCTTTATAATAATATCGGAGACCGGCTAAAAGGAAAAGGAAAGCCTAAAGGAAAGCCTAAAGGAAAACCACTTCTCCCCTCCTCGCGCCCGCATTGAAAATGCACTCTCCCACTCTACGTGCAACCAAAAAGGAGCCAGGCATGAGTGGTCGATCAATCTGACAAGTCTTCGGGATGAGTGCCGGGAAAATGTCCCGGGAAATGTGTCCCGGGAAATGTGTCCCGGGAAATGTGACCGGCCCCGTGCAACGCACGGGCTTCCTCTAGTTTGTAAGAATCTGCCTGAATCAGTGGCTGATATAGACTGGTGGGCGTGGTGGGTTTAGTGTATTATCAAAGGGGCGCTGAGCCGACCGCCAGTAGAGTTATGGGGGCGCAGAGCGTACCAAATTGGAACGTACCAACCCGTCACAGGATCCGCCACTGGCGTGAATTTAAAACGTTTTTCTGCACCTTACTTAGCGATATAAATTGTCATGCGAATTCATTTCAAATCTTTCAAAAAATTATTTTTTTTGAAACAAGGGTCTCATTTAGTGGGGGTGGGGGAGGGGGAGGAGTCCAGGGTGGAGCCCTGTAAGTTCTTTCTATACAAATCAGCATAAATTTGAAACGCCTTCTTGCAAAACTAAAAGATACAGTTATCATACGGAAATCATTTCAAATTTTTTAAAAAATGTTTCTTTGAAACAATGTCCTCCTGTAGTTAGGGTAGGGAGGGGGGGAAGTCTTGTATTATATAGAATCAGCGGGAATTTTAAAAGTTTTCCTGTAACATGAAGATGCTATTTTCGTAAGAATTCATGTAAAATTTTTCAACCTTGTGATTTATTGTATATTCTTTAGCTTATTTTTTTTCTTGAATCATGGGCCTCTTGTATAGTAAGGGCCTTCTCGGAGATCACCGGGTTACCGGCAGGCTAAATCCAACCCTGAGATACAGGCAGATCGACTCCATGACAAAAATGAAACGCTCCATTTTTCGGTTTCGCACCGCGCATCATTAAAAAAAAGGCTATACGCTCAAGGTGCTGTACACTGATAATAAACACTAAGTTCAGACTCCACACTAATTCTGTTCGCTTAGTACACATTTTGCGTACACTTCAACCGTATGTGTACGTCTGCTGCACGTACAAAAGTTATGAGGCAGCTGAGCTGGCGGACAGGGCCGTGTATTATCAATACAGTGTCTCCAGAATGTACGCTGCCATGAGCTTCATCCAAAACGACCAACCTGTGTACGAACCATACACACGCTTCTGAAGACAGTGCGGTACCTTCAATGCACAGAAACCTCAACAGAACGTTCCAAAAGTGTCTGGTAAGGGAAACGACGTCACCTTTCAACGCGACTGACGACTCCATCCAGAGTCGCTCGATAATCCACCCAGAATCAGTCGATATCTTTGCGCATGCTCACAATTCCGTAAAAATCAACCTCATTTGCGAGCTGCTGCGATTAGTTAGCTCCCACCAAGACTACCTATATTTAAAAGACTTAACGCTCGGTTTGACGTAGCATGCTAGACGCGTCGTCCAAGCGTTGCGCTGAACTGAAAGCACGAAGAACGAAAAAACCCAAGTGTAACATTGATTAGTGTATGCGAGATGCACAAAAACGTGATATCTTTTCATTATTAGATTTACTGGTGTTGCAGCGCTAAACGAACATTATTTTTCGGTAATGGTGACTCATTTAGAGTTTGTGGAATATTTATTCTTAGGTTAAGCTAATTAAGTATGATAGTTTGAGCGAATGATTGCCAGAATCTATAGGCTCGATAAAATCAAAATAAAATCAAAATAACAGAGAGGTACGTAGCATGAAGCCATTGTTGTTAAACTTTAATACTTTGGTGTCAATGCGTTGTTTTAAGTTTAAAAATCCGCCTATCGCGCGTCACACGTACCTTTCACAGTTCAGTCCGCATGCTAGAGCAGTTCATTTTTGGGGTGTAAGTAGCGCGACTGGTGGCAGAATCAGTGGCTAACTGGACGACGCGTCGAATTTCTAACGTTAAGCCTTTACGTATAGGTAGCCTTGCTCCCACAATCCCTCAGTCGCGTTCAAGATGATGTCACTTCCGTTAATGAACGGACATGTTTTGAACGAAAGGTGAAAAAAATAAGTTTACATATAGGAACATGTGCTACGTACTAAATATGTACATTGTACAAGCAAGTATTAAAGTAGTTGGTTGAATTCTTAACTCTCGTTTTGTCTGTGGAATGCTCTATTGTAGATCTATCGAGTAAGCTGTGTTATGGCAGTACCAAACTGTGCGCAGCAGCGGATTTTTTTTTTTTTGCAATGTGTGGTGTTTTGGAAGAAGCTGCATGTTTTAAGGAACTACTTTAGCGCTTCTGATTGACTTGAATTGACTTGGTTGAATTGAATTGTTAGTCCATAAATTAAAATTTTTTTTAATTGTTGGTTTTTTTCAGCTGTTTTCATTTCCTTGAAAAGCGACCTTCCATTTGAAGAAAACAGAATATTGCAGTCACAAATTTTCAAAAGGAATTTAAACAAAACGAATTTAAGAAGTTTAGGCTACGTTAATAAGCTAAACAAGTGGAATGACTTACTCAAGCCTGTCTTTCTTTGTCCTGTTCTGCGTTTGCTGCACGAACGGTAAGACTTTTTTTTTTACTACTACATAATAAGGACCAAAGCGTTCACTGCTCTAGTTTAAACGCATGCGTGTGCTTTTTTTACCCCTTTTAATCCGTGCACAAATACAGTCTGGAAACAAAGAAAAACGTAATGAGCCGGCACTGGACACCGCTAACGATGACAAGTGAGCAGCTATAATGACAACAAAATTTCGCGAGTCGTTATGAATCCAGGAATCAACCCTGGAAAAGTCACAAGTTATCAGCGGGAACTTGATAGTTCAGAGTGACCATAGCTATCTGAAGCACGCAGTGCCCAATGAAAAAAACAAGTTCGATTACAGGACATACGACATCTGAATATTTTTCGGCTTTATTGATGTTTATTGTCATCTTAAGCAGTCACATCTTTTCAACACTCGTGTTTTGGCTCGTACAAAACTTGTGCATTTATTAGTAGTAGTTAAATGCACAAGTTAAATGCAACTTTAAATGCAAGATAAATGCAACTGTGTGAAACTTAAGTCTACTAAATAGCACTTAGTGAATTTAATAATAATAATAATACATTTTATTCATATGGTATCCCGAAATCCTTTAAATGGATATGTGTGGGGTACATTTGATATCATTTTTTTCATCTCGACGGAACAATGATACACAGAAAAAGAAATAAAGCAAATTATAACAGCAAAATGGTGTTTAAACGGTAGTGTAAAAAGTAATTTAAGTCTTACGCAACACACTAATAATAATAAAAAAAATTAACAAAAGGAACAAGAATAAGATAACCTTAACATTTTGTGACTGTTTGATAATAAGTATCCAATATATTTATTGTTCAGTATCCATATTTTAATGAAATTCTTTGCAATTCTTATACATGGCAAATTTGTTAATTCAACTGGCAATCTATTAAATATTGTTGGTCTTTTTGGCCTTTTTGTTTTAATTCATACATATTATTTATTAAAGGTATTTTCAGTCTTAATGTTTGTTTGAAGAAAATTAATTTTATGAGCCTATTTTATTCTTAATTTGTTATAATAATTTGTCAAAATTATAACATAGTCTCTTAAGTTTAGAACGTTTAAAATGTGATTATCTTCATATAATTTAATTGTTGAATTATGTGTGTTCCTTTTATGGAGCCAAAACGCTCGGCTTGAAAAATTTATCGATATGTTCTTACCTCTTGTGATATTACGCATGAGCATTTCCCTGACAAAAATTTGCTCACTTAATCGTGTACTAAATTCGCCCAATCACAACCGACTTACAGTGATAATCACGTAGTAGCTTTCAAAAGCTACTGCGTGATTATCACTGTAAGTCGATGTTCATTGGCTAAATTTAAAACTAAATCAGTTAGGCAATATCCTGTAGCGTTCATTGGTCGACGCAGTGTAATGCAAAACCGTGCAAAACATGGCGAGCGCTTTCTGAAGTGGATACGCTTGAAAAATTTATCGATAATGTTCTTACCTCTTGTGATATTACGCATGATAATCAGGTCGTATACTCGAACTGGCCCAACGAAATATTGTGACGTCACACAGTATGACGTGTAGTTACGTTAGCCGTTCAGTACTTTCCAAAACTACAATCAGAACTCAGCAACCTCAACAGGTGGTTCCAAGAAACGGAAGTGACGTCACAGGAGCCCCCGGATTTTCTACCGCGTCTTATCGACTAGTTTCTCCGGACATCCGGAACTGGTTTCTGCCGCATGCGCGCTGGACGGACAAGTCTTCCCTGTCGTCATGGTCAGGTTTTCATGACGTCACATATGTATCAGTCGCGTCGACAGGCGACGTTCCTTGTCCTCAGCAGACACTTTCGGAAGGCTTTGTTAATTTTGTTGCGTTTTGGTGGCACCAAACTGTCTTCAACAATCTCGAGTTTCACTAATTTGGATTGTTTTGGACAGAACTGCGGTCATTAAGATGATCAAAATTAATTTGTGGGCTGCTGGAGATACTAGTAAAAGACAGAAACCCCACAAGTGCATGCAAACGGTCACAAATTTTATTTCCGACCCTGATTTTGGGTACTTGGTCACAATAAAAGTCACACGGTTAAAAACTGGAGCAACAGCCGGATGCTGCCTTCATTGCTCCGCCATGTTGGAAATTTACAAGATGGCGGAGCATTGAAGGCAGCATATGGCTGTTGCTCCTGTTTTTCAACCTTTGACTTTTATTGTGAACAAGACCAACATTTAGGGTCGAAAATTAAGTTTGTGACCATTTGCATGTATTTGTGGGTTCCTACCCGCCAGGTGGCACCTTTTGCTAGTATGCTGTGTATGCTTGTTTGATTTCACTTGAGCTAAATGAATTCTCAATTCCTAAATAAATTTTCTTTTAAGAAAGTGAGCTCTTCAGCTACGTCCTTCCTTAGAAAGTAATAAATAAATTATAATATTTTTCAAATTGTAGTGAAACATTCAATAACCCCCCCCCCTCCCTACCCCGCAATCCCCCGTTTTAAACCTGTTATGACTAAAGCCCACTGAGACAGCTGAGGACGAATTATAGTTATATTCGGCATTTACAGGTTTTATACGTTGGTTTCTTCTTTTTTCTTTCTTTTTTTTTCTTGTTGTTGTTGCTTTCGTCCACTTTCGTCTATTATACCAAAATGAAAGTGGACGAAAGCAAGCAAAAATATGACTCAACCACTTGACAGATACGGTGGTGAGAGAGCTCAACCTGGTTGCTGGAGGTTTGCAAATCTGATCGACTTCCTGGAAAGGGGATCTTGGCAAAGTCCCCGCCAGGACTGCCGGCCAGGGTAGTGTGAGAAGCAACCATGCTCTTTCAGCGGCTATGGGAACTTTTCTGGCCATTTCTGGACAATCTTTCGGCCCCTACGATGATCGGAGGTTTCCCGGTTCAAATCGCCGGGTTGGCACTTCGCTTTACCGGATACTTCACCTTCTCCAAAAAAAGTCTAGTATTGTCCAAATTGAGCCGGTTCAGCCATACGAGCATTAAAATGCTTCGGTTGACTTAAGGCTCAAAGAAATTAATTTAAAAAAAAATACCGACATACGAAACCTGAATTTAGAAAAATATAGCTACTCTGGAAACAGTATTCTAACTCGGCTGTTTATCCACAAATCTTATCGCAGCATATCAATTGATAAATGCTCTAGTTCAACAGTAGAGGGCAGAACATATACCGTGTACTAAGATTATTTTCCCAAGTTTTTAATAAACGGGTTCGATATTTTCCAAAGGTCGTAATCGACTGCGCCGTATATTAATTTTGTCTTTGTGCACGGTAAATTGAATTTCGTGGTTCGTTAGTAAAAAATTAGTGTTGTAATTGCACATTGCCGTCCTCATTAAGAATTAAGATTAACAAGCGTATGGCAAACAGACTGTTACTTAGTCCGGTTCGGGGCTAAGGTGGAGAGGAAAACTGCTCGAGTAAAATACCCTCAGGTCGTGAAATATTCATGTCATTGGAAACTTTAAGGACATTCAGGATAAAACTAGCTGAAAGCCGGTCTAACCCGTCTGGGTACCACATTCACCCCTTTAACCAATCATTTAAAAAATAGGTTTAATGCTCACATTACAGACGCGTCAGCCGATTTAAATGTGCAGTATTTTTGGACGATATGGTTGCCTAAATTGGGGAAAATAAGGGGGAAGTTATACACAGATTAGAAAACAAAAACGAACTCGTTTGATACTTGAGGTACAGTTTAACTGATCCGAAGTCAAAACAGCAAAGGAACACAAATAAACTTTCCTGTAAGGTTTCGGATACGGCAGTGTTGCTGTACTGTTTAGTCCACGTGAAACCTTACTGCTGTAGTCAAATGTTTTTACTTTTGCATACGCAGCAAATGATTGGTGCATTCTATTTGGCTAAATGACATCGCTGGAAAATGTTTAAGTAGGGTGATGACAGGAAAGTAGACGACGTGACTAAAGAACACTGAACAATTTAGCCAAGAAAACATTCGAGTGTGTAGCCTTACACAATTCTTTCTTTGTTTGGGCATGAAAAGTTTTGAAATTTGGGCTTTGGCTTTAATTATATTTGCGTGTATAATGGTTGGGTAGAGCAGTAAGGTTTCACGTGGATTAAACAGTACAGCAACACACTTACAGGAAAGTTTATTTTGTTTCTTTGTTGTTTTGACTTCTGATCGGTTAAACTTACCTGAAGGATCACACGAGTTCGTTTTTGTTTTTTAATTCGTGCTACTTTGGTATACCATGCAATTAATTGTTGCATGAATTCTGCATATTATTTTTCTGCATGTTCCTACATCATTTTTTTGTGCTTTTTTCCCGCATGAATTCATGCAGACTGTTATTGTTTGTTTGCCATTAGCAATTTTTGGTTTCTATAGTTGTAATTGCATTTCGTTACCTGATTTGTATTATTTATCTCAGCTGCAGTTTATGTTCATCGTCATACAGTGTCCTCAAGGGCGCTTTGACCTATTAAATAAACTTACGCTAAAGTTAACCGGATTGCAGAAGCTGCCGTTCGCGAGATGTTTCTCAGATGGCTTTGAGAAAGCAGGCAGTGGTCATCATAACAGATAACAGATGGAGCCACGTGTTCTGATTCTGAGTGTTGTTGCTTTCGCCGCTGCTGCTCTGCAATTCGACAACGTCGATACCCAATAAAAAATCGGGAAAAAAGTGTTACAGTTTAACCACAACATGGAGCTTCGAACAGTATTCAGTCCCTGTCCTAACGTGTGATGATTTTTTGCTACTGCAAAGCTGTATTCAATAAAAACCCGGACTTTCATCCGACCGTATTGTGTCCACGGCCTATCTTGAGGTCGCCGCGGAACGAACACAGGTAATCGATTGTACGTTTTTGGCAGCAGAGTGCCTTGTTGATGTCCAAGATGGTTACAAAAAACAATGGCGGCCATCGACTAAAGTCGCCCCCTCCAGGAAGACGTAGCCGCTCATAAAATACTTGCAGGACTCAAGATGCGCCGTGCACACAATAGGTTAGTCGTAAAATTCGTCGGCTAATAATTCTACGCAGGTTACCGGTACTGCTGGTTGTAAGTGCTGATAGGAGATCCCGAAGCCGCCGCCATTAGCCACCGCAGTCGAATATATTTCGTAAGCAGAGTGCCAGCAGTAAAAAAAATTGGGCTAGCAGTATAAGCTGGTCTGTGGAAAAAAATACGGCTTAAGCTAAATCCAAAAATCTGTTTTATGTTGCCACATTTCTGCACTTACGCCCATGGAGGAGCGGCCATATAGTGATAAAGGTCCTATGTCAGTGATCTGAGGACGAATTGGAAACGTAAGTGCATAAAGCTAGCTTACTGTATACTACGTTATTTCTAGTGTATGATTTTCGCTGTTTGCCTTGTTTTCCTCTTTGTTAAACAGTGTTCTAATTTTATTACTATCAACTCTTAATGTACTGAGGGTGTAACAGAACATCGTTGTCCATATACAGGTTATCCCTAAAGTCCCAGTTCCCCCCCCCCCCCCTCACAACTTTTGAAGGGGTTGAATGAAGACAGTGAAACCCAGGCAATGTAGGTTTGGTTAAATGATCTACCGTTGTGTACAACCGGCATTTCGCCTGCCCCCCTTTGTGGGGGGGGGGAGGAGGGGGCAGGGGCTCCAAATCAGAAATTTCCAATGGAATGGATGGTAAAGGAATACCTTATTTGAAAGGTCTTCATTAGGCGAGTAAAATGCCGCAATGATTGCATCGATACGACGAGCACATCCAAAATGGCGGCCATTCAAACATTAGGATTTTCCTCTGCTTTTACCTGTGTTACCCAGACTAAAGACGTCGCAAAAGGACGTCGGTGGCAGCAAGATGCTTCAATCGATTTGATTGGATTACACACACAACGTTGTTTGCAGTTTGAAACCCAAAGTCTGGGCGCAGTTTCCTCCCCCCCCCCCACCACCCCTTGGGCTCTCTTTTGATAATAATCTGAACGACCATGCTTCGTGGCGAAACGAACATAAAACGGTGAACATTTTCCATTAGTTAAACATTGTGTTCATCAAACGTTCAAATGATTGAAAGGAATTACATGCTCATGGACCTCATTCCTAGAGAGAGTTGGGGGAGAGGGGGCGCTGAGGCTCACACCCTGGTTTCAAACTGCAGAAGACGTTGTGAGTTTAATCCAACCAAATTAAACGAAGCATTTTGCTGCCCCCTACGTCCCTTTACGATGTCTTTTAACCTGAGTAACACAGAGGAAAATCTTAATGTTTGACCGGCCGCCATTTTGGATGGGCTCAGCGCATCGAAGCTTTCATTGCGGCATTTTACTCGCCCAATGAAGACCTTTCAAATAAGGTATTCCTTTACCACCCATTCCAATGGAAATTTCTGGTTTGGAGTCCCTGGTGCCCCCAGGGGGGGGGGGGGGGGGGCAAGCGAAATGCCGGTTGTACACAAAGGTAGATCTTTTAACCAAACCTACATTGCCGGGGTTTCACTGTCTTGATTCAACCCCTTCAAAAGTTTTGAGGGGGGGACTGGGACTTTTGGGACACCCTGTATGTTCCTTATTGTTATTCTGATATTAGTCCCATATTCACCAGTTTCCTTGTTATTCAGGTATTCCCATATTTCATATTTCCCGATTTCCTTATTATTCACTTAATCTCTTATCATGCTGTTCTTCGCTCATGCCTCAATTTGCTTATTATTTAGTTATTCCTTTTTTTTTATTCCCAATTGCCGTATTAGTTAGCTATTCCGTTGTCCCATGATTTCATTATTATTCAGTTATTCTCACTTTCTTTTAGTACTCAGTTACCCCTTTCTCATGTTCCCAATTTCTTTTTATTCGCCGAGTTCTTTATTATTCAGTTATTCCTTTATTCTGTTGTTCCCTGATTTCTTTATTATTCAGTTATTCCTTTATCCACCCAAAACCAAAACT
This sequence comes from Lithobius niger, assembly GCA_023313725.1. Lineage (NCBI taxonomy): Eukaryota > Metazoa > Arthropoda > Chilopoda > Lithobiomorpha > Lithobiidae > Lithobius > Lithobius niger. The sequence goes on along the minus strand of JAHWFP010102107.1, from coordinate 5,490 downwards.
GGTAAGAGAAGCCGCCAAGTTTACAAAAAGGTTCGGCCTTTCAAAGTAGTGATAGCATTCAACCAGGGAAAGGCCGCCAAGGTTAATCCTATTAGCCAAGTTAATCGCACCGAATAATACTGTGGACGTTAACTGAAAACTTGAAGATTGCTACCGCTATACTTTGTTCCACATTATGCTTTCAGCAAACTGACTGTATGACGCTACGTTTTCTTCCACTACGAGTGCAAAAAATCCGTAAACATCCCATTCGTAAACTCTAATAGTAACTTTGTTGAGTGTACAAATGCGATATCCACATGTTTTTGCACCTTAGTACAAGTAAACGAGTCGTCATCCAGTCAGTTTTCTGAAAACATAATGTAGAACAAACTATAGTAGCAATCTTCTAATTTTCATTTAACCTTCTAACTATTGGTAGGTGAAGCACCTATTTGCAGGAACAATGAATTCTGACAATTAGGTACTGAAACGATAAGCGTGTAACACTTAAGCATATTATAATCTACTGTTGGATGACGATACAAACAATGGTTACAACAATAATTTTGCACTTACGACCCACTTCAGGAACACGTGCTTCTAGCTGCAACCCCCATTTTAGAAAAAGGCACTTCCCCATATGACGCTTTAACTGTCTGCCAAAATTTAGATTTGGCAACTTTCCCTAATCAGCTGTAGACGTGTAGGTATAACGTATGAGAATTAACATGGGAGCCTGTGGACTAGTTACTCGTTACTAGTTACCAGTAACACAAATCAACGTTATTGAGGACACTTTCTCTCCATGAAGGACACGTTCCCACACTTTCGTGTTGAGTTTTTCTTTGTTACTGGACCCAAGACACCTGATTCAAACGATTTGCAAAGATTTCTACCGCATGGGGAATTTACACCAGTATTCTGAAATCACGCATAAGTTGGTTTCAGTTAAAAGACACAGTCTGCTAGTGAGCCGCCATCTGACAACAATTACACTCTAACAATTACGCTCTTACAATAAAGCTCCAACAACAATAAAACGTTTACTTGGCGGCGACACACTAGCGTGTGTCTAGACCCCTTTATTTCCTATTACTCCGTTATCCCCTTATTCTCTTGTTACCTTCTTTCCTTATTATTAATTTACTCCCCATTTCCCTAATTCCATGGTTTCTCTTTTATCTTATTCCGTTACTGCTTTTCTCTTATTTCCTGATTTTTTTTTATTCCCAGAGTTCCTAATTATTCAGATATTTCCTTATTATCGTGTTCCTTAAGATTTCCTTATTATAATATTCAGCTAATTCCAGATTCTCTTACTTCCTGATTTCTTTATTATTCAGTTATTCCCTTACTCAATTCCTTGTTACTCCGTTTCTCCTATTCTCTCTCGTTTCCCACTTTCCTTATTATATACTTTCTCCCCAATTCTCTAATTCCCTGATTTCCTTATTGTAAGTTTATTAACAGATTTCCCAGATTTTCCTTATTATTTTCATCTTCAGGTGCTTGGAACATAACTTGTGACTTTGAAGAAGACATGTGTGGGTGGGATGTCAAGCATGACGAAGATGGACCGTGGAAAAGGACGAAGCATTCCGAAGACGCAACGGAAATTTATCATCCCGATAGTAGTAAGTCTTAACACCATGACCCGTTAACTATGCGGCCCGACCTACAACGATATTTAGGGGGGGGGGGGGTAGACAAAATGGCCGACACGACTGGCCCATTTCTTCAAGGTCTGTTCGGCAATTGGCCAGGCAAATCGCACCTTTGCTTGGAGGAAGCATCTTTGCACGGAGAGACGCGACATCTATTGGCAGCTAGTGATGGTTTTCAAAATAATAATCTTAATATTATTTTTACGTAGATTTGCGTGGCAAATCTTTAATTTTCTATGAAAGTATTTTTAAATGGTGTTTTTAAAGTTGTAATCACTCAGCGACAGTTAAGCTATTTCTCTGCGCGTGCAAAAAAAAAAAGTAACACGTTCGCGTGTCCAGAAAACGTTGCCAAAAAAGAAACGTTGACAATTTGTACGGTCAGTGTCGCCCTCGGTTGACAGAATGCGGCAACGCAACAAATCAATCGCTTCAGTGAGCCTTTCGGCGGCCATATTGTCCAACCCAGCCTTGTATGCTAGTTTTCACACAAGATCCGGCCATTACTGTAGTAAGGTCCCGCTTACACGAAGGCAAATAATGACGCTTCAAGGTTCATATCCGAAATGCCTTGCACCAGAGTGGCGCCATTGCTGTTTACGTTCTTAATGCGAATGCAAACTTTTTTTTTTTATTTAAACGAATTAATTTTCTTAAAGGAAACACGTAGCCAAAATGCTTGTTAACCAGCTAACGTTAGTAATAATCACTTGTGTTGGTATATTGGTAGAAGGAACGAAACAAAGAATTGAGTGGTCGACTTTACGAATAATATAGAAGGAGTCTTCTGCTTCTCATACAGAGATGACAATGAAAAGAACGTTAACGCTGATGTTGAAAGCTCAAAGATACACTCAAACAAAAAAAAACCTTTTTTAAATGAAGAGAAATCCAAAATCATCAAGAAAAAAAAGTTGAACCTAGCCCGAAAGCCAGAATTTGGACTACACATATGAATAGCAGCTGTTTCCCAACCTGCAAATGCGGTGTAGTGAGCAAGGTAAATAGGCCTTCCATTATATACCAAAACCCCAGCGTCCAAAATTATTTTTACCTATTTGGTTGTAAAAGACGAATGTACTCGACGAGAAATTGAAACTGTCGGTTGCTGTAACGAGTGAGGGTTACAAGAATGTGTAATAACATGATGTGAATCAGATAACATGATATGAATCACATCTAGTGAACCTTGCCTAGTTTCAGTCTAACGTTAATTACAAGGAAAGTTGCATGCGATAGTGTGAGACACTTCCCCGCTCCCACCACAAGGCAGTGGACTTTCCCTGTTCGAACAAGACTGAAATTGTCCCAGTCTGCTTCAACGTGTATGTATTTTAATGCTAAAGGTGGTTACGTCAACCTAACAAAATTGACATATTCAAGTTTTTTTTTTTGCTTTTTTTTTTTATTTGTCATACGATTAAAATTCATGTGTTGCGTTTTTGTTGGCAACTATTATTGAAATTAAACAATTTTTACATTACAAGTGACGTAATTTCCTGAACGGAAACGTTCTACAGACGAATAGAAAAGCTCCGAAAAGACTGCAGAACTTAGTTTTATGCTTGAATCTGTCTGCAGTGTATTGAGGCGACCTTTCATTCAGTTGGTTAAGGTCCGTTCTGAACCATAGGTATTCTTCTGCCACTGCAATAGTAGGCAAAACGATTCGCGTTTGCATTCTCGCTGCTAGAATTTAATCGCGATGGCAAAAGTGTCGTTGCCGTGGTAACAACGCTACCTGGATTAGCGAAATCCGACCTCGTTTGAGTAAATGCTTGCAGTCTTATAATCCGTGACAATAAGATAAGAAATGCCTCCTGACGAAAGAATTTTCCCAGTGGTCTCTGAACTCACATTATTGATGGTTTTCGTTGCGAGTCGACATAGCTGCAACCGCCGCCATGTTGTTGGCGTTTCAGGTGATTTCTAGTGTCTAGCCGCGAGAATGCCAAGTCGAGTTGTGTAAACGCACCCTTATAGGTCCGAAAGGCAGTCGATGCAGTCGGCATGTTCAGCGTCGACTTGGCCCGTTCGGGAACAAGGGGATTCCCGGGGAAGCCCTAACTATGGGAGGCCCTTGTTAAAAATAATTTTTTTTTTAGAAATTTACTAGGGCAACCCCCCGTACATGGCCGGTTTCATAGAGCATTGTTGTGATTTCCCGTTTGTATGAAAATACATTGGAAAAACATGACATCATCAGTACTGCACATCTTCGTTGAGTACTGCACAGTTTGAGTCATTACTTATAGGCTACAGACATTTCTAATGAAAGACACACAAACAAACAAACGAATTAAGATTATCGAGATTCTCACTATGTGACTGGAAAAAAACATGACATCATCAGTACTGTGCATTTTTTGTTGAAGAGACAGTTGGCATTATTGCTTACTAGCGGAGTTGCTCGCTTCGCTCGCTCATTCCGCGTCGTCTCGCTTCGCTCTCCTCCCCCTCCCCCGTCTCGCTCCCCCCCCTCCTCATTTAATTTGCCGTTCGATCGGTAGATGGCATCGTATGTTCGCGCTGCTGGCTGTTGCGTTCCAGGCGCAGCTACTCTCTCAGCGGGGCTTGGCTGCTACTCTTATAATATGCCGTACCGTCGCTAGATGGCGTAGATGGCATCGTATGCATCTGCTGCAGATGCAGATTGCTGCAGCGCTGCCGTTGACTGCTGCTGATGGCTGCGCTGCGGACCTTGTGTAATTATATGTATAGATACACACAAATTAGTTTGAAAGACCACAAACAAACGAACGCAAGAATTATGGAGATTCTCACTGTGACTTCAATAAAATTAGGAGTGGGAATATCGGTAATCTGGCGACACACATACACACAAACAAATGTGTCTTAGTTATATAGATTCGTGTGCAAATTTCGTACGAATAATTGCACCTCCAAAGTTGCAGGAAAACGTTTCAAATTCACGCTACTTTCTTTATAATACGATAGCTTAACAAGGTTCCGTGCCCCTCCCCCCCCCCCCCCACACAAACTAAGGCCCTTAAGGCCCTTGTTTCAAAGAAACATTTTTTTATTATTATTTCAAACAAATTCTTTGAAAATTTCATCTCTAAGTTGCAAAAAAACGTTTCAAATTCATGCTGATTTTTTAAATACTTTAGTATACAGGGCCCCGCCTCGGACGCCCCTTCCCCCACAAACAACAAAAGGCCCTTGTTAGTAAAATTTTTTTTTTTAATTTGAAATCAATTCCCATGAAAATTTCATCTCCAATATGAAGGTAAACGCGTCAAATTCACACAAATTTCTTAAAAACACAGAAGCTTGAGGCGCTTGCCCATGTAGCCCCCTCCCCCCTCCCGGTGAAGCGCCCCGAGGCCCGACCCCTTCCAATCCGACCCTATAGCTATGTTGTGTCATAAAACACAAGCATTTTCGTTAGAACCTTTACACCTCAATCATCTTTTACGAACAACAAAACTCTCCTTCCTATACAACCACATTCACGTTTTACACCGTCGTTTTCATGTTGTTTCAGGCGACTATTTCATGAATCTGCAATGCAACACCCGCATCGGACGCTGCAAGGGGCGAATGGCGTCATCGGACGTGTTTTGGAACACAACCACGTCTCACGTTCGGATATCCTTCTGGTTTCTGATACAGTCGCCATCCAATTTGTCGCCCTCCTCCCTCAGTCTCGGCTTCCAAGAAACGAATCAGAGCGTCCATTGGGTCTTCCACTCTCAACAAGCTGTCACGGACTGCTATGGCCATTGGACATTCGTCACTTTGTGCACTGTCGCTGTTGAAGAGGATATGCAGGTCCGTGCAGAAATCGAAAGCCGTTTTGTTTTTATTTTTATCCTCTCTT
>JAHWFP010102104.1:0-15472 GCA_023313725.1 Lithobius niger | reverse complement strand
ACAATGCTGTTACGGTATTATAACAATGTTATTGAGGCTCTAAAAGCAACAATGTAGGCAAAAGTGTTTGTAGATAAACCTGACACAACATTCTACTTCCAAACTCTGCATGGGCTATCGTTAAAATGGGGTTTCACTGTACCACAGTCTCGGTATCGGACTGTAATAATCATTTTTATCAGATACTTGCAAACGGTACTACATAATCTTTTTTTTTATTATTATGGTGGTTGCGCAACACAAAACAACCATATAATTTTTTGTTCGGCTTGGGCATAGTTTTCGATTGAATTTATTAAAATTACTTGTGCATCGGCGTTTGTTTGCAAACACAGAAAATCTTCATTTGCATTGGTTCAGTATTTTGTTGCTTGAATGTGAAGTGTCTGCAACGGATTTTTGCCGACCTTTGCTTGCCAGTGTCGGTATTTTTAAAAAACGGTTTTTAACAGCCCCATTAAATTCCACTCATATAAATATGTGATTTTGCATGTAAATTTGAATGTCTGAGAAATTAAATTGTAATTTTCCCAATTAGATCAGAAGATAAAAGTTATACGTTTGGGTTGGCAAAAATTGCGAAATTGACATTAAAAGCTTTGACAGAGATGGTGTGTGTCCTCATTACCTGCTGGTCTGTTTCTTGTACTTTTTTTTTATTCATCAGCAACAATAAACATTTTCTAGAGGTGTTCGAGTACAGTCTGACCATGTACACAACGGAACAGTTGAGTTTTAAGTATTTAATGAACAGGTTTTTTCATTTATTAAAATAATAAGAAAACTGCTGCTTGCGTACAAATTGTTTTCTGTTTAATGATCGGTTTTTAATCCATACCACTGTTTTTAGTGTTAAAAACTTGGTTCAAAAATTGGCAAAATCAATGCATTTTGGCTGGAACTAATTTGTTGGACACTGGGTGCGAGCCCACGAGCCGATTTCCAAGTATGCGATTCCTCGGCTCAATTTTTCAAATGATTTTGTTTAATTTTTTTAAAGTTAGAAATGTTTGTTTTGAAGGATTTTTAAGTTAATATAGGTTGACAGTGTCATTTTAATGAACTGCTGTTTTCAGCGTCGAGCATAGACGTTGACGATTGAGGATTACATTTATGAATGATATTGCGGGCTGCGTATTTCTACCTTTTAAGCAAATTTGCAAGGTCATAACTTTAACACGCAAATTGCTCGAGGCGACGAACTGAACTTGTATAAGGCTGATAAAAGTAGCTGTCGGGTTTTGTAAAACAAACAAACAAAAAAACAGTAGCTTAAAAAGATGTGTATCCTTTTCTTGAAAACACAAAGTTGAACTTTGGTGTTTAGTTTATTATTTAAAAGGGGAAAAGGAACTGTTCTTAATGTACAGTCAGCAAAAACAAGTAAGCTACATGTTTGTAGTTTATTGAAGACGTCCTAAAACTAAGAGGCGACAGATTTCTTGATATATCCTACTGTTTTGTTTTCTCCGTCCCCCCCTCTCTTGTCCCATTATCTCCTTCCTATTTCACTATCTCCTTTTTCTATCTCGTTCTTGTTCTACCCGCCCCATTTTAGTTTTAAACAAAACAAAAGTAATGAAATCAATGTTGTGACCAATTGTACCATGGTAATTTTATGTAATTTGTATTTTCTTTATTGCAAGTGATGGAGTATGAATATTATTATTAATTAATTTTACTTTTTTTTGTTCGTTTTTTTTTTTTTTTGGTTGAAAATGCTGTACAGTATAGGTGGAAAAACAGTTAAAAAAAGTGGTGGTAGTATACTGTACATTGGTGGGGAATTTGTTGCCACTCTTCAAGTGGGTGGAGGCAGGCTTTCGTGGAGTTGGTCATTTTGCACCTTTGGTCCTTTTTTTTTATATATATAGTTTTAATTTGTGTATGAGAAGTTAATTAGTACCTTTGGTCCTGCTCATGGAGGCTACAAGACGGAGTTGTGCTACTTAATAAATGTTAGTTTGCCCTCGAGGGCTAAATATGAGCCTGACAACTGTGAACTGATTTTTGCCATTTTTCATGTGTGTGAACCATTTTTTTGATAGCATTTTGTGTAAAGAGTTAATATTTGAAAAATAAGTCGCGCTATCTATGGCTGAACGGGGTATGACTTTCCTTTGCATTTTATCAATTTGTTCCATGCGCATTCATTCGGATATTTTGCCAAGTATTTCCTCTTTATGCTGACGTTATGAAATAATTTTTTGCACACACATAACAGTGGCGGATCTAGATTTGGCTAAGGTGAATGCTGAACCATACTTTCTATGTTTAAACATTTTTTTCTTTTGCCCTACTCCATAAGAATAATGAAAGTCTCACATAGTCAAAACTTTTTCCCTCTTCGTATATTAAATTAAACAGAACGACTCCTAATCTTGAAAAAAAAAGATGATGGGCACACAATGCTGGATGGATCTGCCCCTGCCTCAAAAAAAAAAGGACAGGACAAGTTCTGGAGGTGATTTCACATTGTTTGTCTATGTTTTACCTTGGTTTTGGAACGGAGGACTAACTTTCTCCGTGTTTCTGTTGTAGTTTTAACGCCATCTAGTTGTGTCGAGTTGCAAAGATTTGGGGTTCGAGATGTTCGTATTTATTTAGTGATATTGGTTAAGAAATTTGGATGCTGTAAAGTTAGTTTGGTACGGAGGAGATACTATTAGCTTGAAAAACCATATAACCCAGCAACCATGAGCAACGAGAGTACAACCAGACATAAAAGACTTTGACGAAACCGTCTTTTGGTAGGGGGAATGGTGTTAAGTAGCAAAGGTATAGTTTTCTTCCCGGTTTTCTACATATTTCACGAACAAAAAGAAAGTTCAGTGTTTTTTCATGCGTAAAAGGAGGGCTGTACCGGCAAGCATTGCATTTCTCGAACTGCTTTAATTCAGTTTTGTATCCTTGTACCATGCTATTTCAACGAAGCGCGTAATAAAGAGGTGTACAGTTAATTATTTTTATGTGTATTTTACATGTTTTTAAAAATTTAGTTTGTATGTTGTGAAGTGAGTAGTTGTAGTTGGATAAAAATAAATTGCTTCTATGTTGTATTTAACTTTTGATTCATTGTTTTATATATGTATTATTTGCGGAGTAACTACTAAGACTTCGTTCCCAACACTGGTACTGTTTTTTTTTTCAAAATTTTATGGGAGATTTACAGATTTGTACGTTAATACTTGATTTTAGGTGTGCGCTTGAGAGCTTTCAAATGGACCTATTCTCAGGTCTGTGGCTTCAGTCATTCTAAAGTTGAAATCAAACATAAATCTGTTGGTTAGGTTGTCTTGCTTACTCTCGAAGCCATTAAACTGGAAATTTGGCCTAAAATTTTGCTTTTTGAAGTGTAAATAGTAGTCACTCACGAAAGACTTCAATAATATAAATAGTAACTTGTAGCCAAGAAAAAAGTTTACCTTAACTTAGATGAAAAGTTTAATTCATCTTTAATTTTTTTGGAAGGTTTTGAATTAGTACTATTCGTATTGGTTCCAAAAATCGGCATATCTGACAGATAATAATAAACAATTTTATCAATTATTCTCGTTTCCAGTTTGAACAAAACAGTTCAGTTTTCATAAAAGCTATACATTTTCTCAAACTTTCTCGAAATTAGTGCAATGCTATTTTTCTCCGGGCTTGTGCCTGATGATGGCTAAGATTGGCCATTAAAAATTTGCCACTATTTCAAGAAAACTTACTGTTTTTAAGAAAACGAAACTGTTTTGTTCAAGCATCTAATGGAAGTGAGTATGAATTCAAAAGACCAAAGTAAACCTGCCGAAATTTGGGGTTTATGGGTTTCTCAATTATGCTGGATTTCAAGGCTACTGTCACTAAATTAATAAAAAAGAAAGGAGAGAAAAAGGAAACTTGAGAATTATTTTTACTTTCTTGCTTAAGAATCTTAACACTTGTATTTTTATTTGTAATTTGTCATCCCCGTTTCAAATTTTTTTGGCTAAAGATGTCTAGTCTTGTATTAAACTGCCGTTGTGAGGTAGTGATAATTAAACCGCTTGAGGATACCGCTTGTGATCCAAGCGAAATCGTTGCAGAACTATTTGCTTGACAGGGTTAATTGTAAAGCATTGGCATCTAATTTTAGATGGCATTTTAAATTGTGTGAAAGTGAAAAACCTACAAGGTTATCTTAATTGGGGTTTAAAAAAACATTAATTCACTCGGCAGTTAATGTGGAATGCTTGAAACCAATTTACAGTAATTAACAGTAATGTGTTTTTAAAGTGATGGTAAAACTATTTGTAGAATATTTGTTTAGGATTAGTACTAAATTTGACTCGCAGAAAAATCCTTTGACATTCCCAAGTGTTAGGCTAGGCGCTTTAAGTTTGTGATTAAGTAAGGATACTAAATGATTTGTGGTGAAACTTCAGATTACTGTTTAAAAGTCCTAGTGAAACCCGAGCTTGTAACTTTTATCATCTGTAAATGCGATTGAGTGTAGAAATGATGCAATGCAAACATTTAAAGGATTATTTTAGATGTAAATGTTAATGATAAACGGACAAGGTGATTATTAACCTGAAATAAGGTATTCAGACACGTGATCGAGGGCCAAAATTAGGAAAATTTAAGACGTGAAAGCAAAAAAAATCTTTGGTTGGTTCTTGGGAGCATCCAGTTGAAACATTTTTATTTTATTTTCCAAACATCGTAACGAATTGTTTTTTTTTTTCTTGGTAAATTTTTGTTTCAAGATATATTGTTCCAGTCATTTTTTTAAAAAGTCTTTCGAGTATCGCATGCTACTGACACATTTTTCACATAATTATTGTAGGTAAACATAAATTTCCGTCGATCCTGCGATCCCTCAGACGGTCTCGATGTAATAACCGTATGAAAAGGGCATCAAACTGATCCCCAGTATCACGGGAAGATTTATAATTTTTTTTTTTTTGTATATATTTTGGTCTGGATGGGGAAGCTGGGTACATAGTTCCTTAAAACCTGGAAAAGTGGTTGAAAATAAAAATATAAATCATGGCTTGGAAATTCTCTTAACAGAAAGTTGCATTTCTTTTTCTGGCACCGTTTTGTCATTTTTGTTGAAAACCCAAACGTAAAAAAAAGTAACTGTCTACGCATAAGAACAAAACATATAATCATGGTGCCAAAAGCTAATTGCAGTGGAAGCAATTGTCTTACCTACCACAGTGTTTATAAAATTCTTTCGTATTGTCTGGTGTCATTACATTTTCATTAACAAGTTTTGGAATTTTAAATTAACAAGCGAGTACAATCCCAAGGTGGTTGTGATAGAAATGTTATTTTGTTGTACAGAAATATTTATTTTTTTAGGTTTGGGGTTAGGGAGAGAATTGATTTTTAGCATTTTCGGTTAGAGGAAATGGAATGATAGTCGCTTAGTTTTTTTTTTTTCTGTTTTAATGATGAAGTCATCCATTATTGAAGCCTAGTGTGTTTCCGAGAACGTGTGCTGAGTTTTCATTCGTAGAATGTAATGCTGCCACTCAAACCGTCAGTTGTTTACCAAGTCAAGTGGTAAATTTTAAAGTAATGGTTTCTATTAATAGCAGTATTCTTTGGATCATTTTAAAACATAATTATTTCAAACTAATTTTAAAACAAATTTTTGTATTGCATTCCTTGGTTTGTGTTGGCAGAAATGTAGTGTGGGGTGGAGGGGAAGTGCAAGCAAGATTCCAGTTAATATTGTTAACAAAAAAACTAATAACAATTAGTCAATTTGTTTCAGTTAATAAGTACTGTGTTGGAAAGTAAACTTTTGTAAATTACTGAAGTTAGGTGTTAAAATTAAAAAGGTAAAATCGTGAAATTTGTCCTTTAAGATGCTGTGGCTTATCAGATTGCATGTGGTCCATTTTGGATAAATCGTTGCTCGCCTATCTACGGGCAGATTAAAAAAAATTATTGCCCATTGGTGGTGTAAAAATTGGTTTATCAAAAATTATCTGATCTTTCCGTCTAGGCTTGTGGGAAAGGGACCATGTGCAGTCGTTTTAATTTATTTTGCAAGCCATGTTTAAAAATGCCGATGTTAAAATACCCAAACGCCTCAAGTTCAGCGCACAACAACCTTCGTAAAAAATCTAACACAAATTCATCCAAAATAGTCTTACAAGTTAAAATCGGAACGCAAATGTAAATTCCTACTCGCTGCCCCCCTCCAGGGGGGCTCCAAAAACAAAGAACTGCTTTGTTTTGCATGGAAATATGTCTGGACACCCCTTGAGTCAAAAATGTATAAACGTAATCGTTACTGTCCATTTAAGCCACTACAGCAATTTTTTCTACCTAAAAGTCGCACGCACTACGTTTTACTTTTGAAAACTTGAATCAATCAGTGATTTATCAGCCGATGGCATTAGTGTCAAATAATTGTCGATCTGTATTTGATTTATTGAGCATATGCCTAGAAAGCAGACAGGAGTCTGTCAAATCTTGAAATGCCAGATGTCGTACTGTTGCTAGCGGCCAATTGATTTCTGCTGTCAAAATTAAAGGGAGCATTGCTTGCAGCTAAATATCAATTGAACATAGTAAACTAACTTTTAATATTCCAAAAACAAACTAATTTTGTGTAATCTTGTGGTATATTGCAATTTTTCAGGTTCAGATTTTATAAATTAAATTTCCTTCTGTGGAGAAAAAAATAAAAAATGACATTTTTTGCGTGTGAAACATTTTTTTATGGAATCGAAAGCAAATAAAAAAAATGGATTGTCGAATTTGGGATGTGTAGTTAATATTTATTTACTGGAGAAGTGTTTCACTAGGAACAGGTAGGTTTTTTTTTGCATAGAAAGGAATTTGTTCAAAACCAGGAAATCTTAAACGGTTTTGAATTATTCAAATTGAAGCTAAAAGTCAAAAGAAATGCAAGTCAGTTTTATCATGTCAATTTGGCTTTTATGATTTGAGTCAATTACAGACATACGTTTTTTTTTTAATTGAAACCTTTTGAAACATATTTCTCATGTCATGGGTTTGACCCAGCGTTGGTTTACAAGAGTTGTGTGTTGCCTACTACATTGCCATGTCCGATTTCAAGGGGTGGGTTCTCCCCAGATTATGAATTTTCAAAAGCATCCAAATTTGTGCCACCAATGATTGCCAGTGAAAAACTCCGTGTAAAAAAAGTTAGAATTGCTTTTCTGTATCCTAGGTCAAACACAGTTTAAAAAAGGTGGACTAATTTTGAATTTAAAAAAAGTTTTTTTTGTTTCCAAAAATTTCCAAAAAAATGGGATCTATTTTTTTTAGACTCAGATTTGGATTTCGGATCCAGAAAAGTAGTCTCTATTTTCCTTTTTTATTTGTCATCGAAAAGATAAGACTTTAAAAAAAAAAATGTACGTTTTGCTATTTTAAGGTATCTCTTGGGGATATTTTATGTATACATGCATTACAACAAAATCTTAACATGTGACTAACAAGGTCACAACGAAAGCCTGCCTCCTCTCACTCCAGCGGGAGGATTGTGATTTTGTAGGCGTACAATGCAGCATTCACGAATATGACTGTGCTCCTAATTCCACCTGTAAAAAAAAAAAAAAAAAAAATCATGCCTCTGGGTCTCTTTGCTGTTCACTTTGCAACCGTTCACGCATGTTTTTCTCTTTTAAACATTCTTTGTATAGGATGGCAAGAGAAAACTTAACTATACATAAAATAAGATAATTATAAAAAAAAAAAGTGTACAATTTTTCTGTAACCTACTTGCAACTCACTGTATTTGTTAGAACGAAAAAAAAATTGTTTTGTTTGATGAACAGCTTAGTAAATAAACAAGGATAGTAACAGTGTTTTTAGTTTGTTTTATTTGAATGTTTTAAATGGATTTGTCAGGCTGAACTCTTTATCAGGGTTCGTACGGTTCCTTGAAAAACTCGAAACACCCTTTAAGTCCTAAATAGTCCTGGAAAATGCCGTAACAGAAAATCATGGTTTCCAATTTTCTATTTCAGACAGCGGTGTACAGCACAAAAAATAAGTGCCGACAAGATTTTGTATTTACAAATTATCTTTTAGTTGTCTCATTTTCTTGTAATTACTAATTTCTGGCCCTTGAATTTTCATTAACCAGTCCTTGAAAAACCCTGGAAAAGTCTAGGAATTTTAAGGTTACAGATGAGTACGAATCCTGTCCCATATTGAAGTTTGAAGTGTTCAGATTTTCATCGAGGATTTTACGTGGGAGAGGGTATTGTGAGGAGCAGCTCTTCATTATTTAGGTAGGGGTGGGAGCTACCACTCCGCTTGTAGCAAACAAAGCTTTTAACTATTTCCTAAATGCCCTCCTCTCTTCATCCCCAGCCTCCCTGAAACCCTTTTCCCCCACCCCGATGTCTTGAATGGCTGCGTGGGCACAATTTAGTTAATACGCTATTAATCCATTTAAGGACGGCATGTGTAAATGGTGTGTGAACCCCCACCCCTCTCTCTCTCGCTGCACTGTGGAGTGCAGCTGTTCAATCTGTTGGATTTGCACAAGTTTTCCCTCGTGGTTTCCAGTTGTGTTATGAGATGGTGCTCACTAGGGTGGAATGAAAATGGGCTAAAAAAAATTTTTCGGGAATTTTGTAATTTAATAGTGCGGAAAAGTTGTGTATTGAGCCCCTAATAAACTGTGTAAAATTTGGTTTTGATCAAATAATGCTTTGATCTGCCCCAAGGACTTTGAAATTTACAATTTTCTGCCGTAAACATGGTTTTAATGCAAATTTTTGAAAATTATTTCTTTTTAAATTTTTTTAATTTAATAGTGTGGAAAAGTTGAGTCTTGGGCCACTAATAAACTGTGCAAAATTTGGTTTTGATAAAATGATAACTTGATCTGCCCCAAAGAACATGAAATTTACCATTTTCTGCCGTAAACTCTGTTTTAGTGTTTAAGTGCAAATTTAGGAAAATTGTTTCTTTTTAAAATTGTCTAATTTAATAGAGCGGAAAAGTTATATATTGGGTCCCTAATAAACTGTGCAAAATTTGGTTTTCATGAAATAATACCTTGATCTGCCCCAAAAAAGTTCCAAGCTTCTGTAAAAATTTCCATTCTGTGGAACCTTTCGTCGGTTTGGGCCTCACCAACGCCATCTTTGCCTGATCCTACCCTCACCAGTGGTTTCAATTCCTCTGGGAGCATTGTCGAGTCCACCGCCTCGATTCTTACTGCCTGCTGGGATACGATTACCGGTCCCCTTTCCGACCTTCCGACGTCATTTCTGTGGTCCCACTAACAGTTCAGTTGGTTGCTGTTTTCCGGGATCCTTCGATCCTCCTTCACCGGTCCATATTACCCCGGTCTCTCCTTCTTCTGGAAGTTTGTTCTATTCTGTACTGAATCTGAGGCTCCCGATTCCCCAGACAATGCGCCGTTTTCTCCTAGTTTCCTGCCTCTCACTCCCGTCTCGCCGCTTCCCAAATCCACTGATTCCTTTCTCCGACTACGAGGGATCACTCCTCTTCGTAAGACGATGCTCTCGGTTCACTCAGCCCGTACCACTTCTTCATCTGCTTTTCCACCTCCACCGAACTATCGATCCTGCACAGCGGACTTATCTCCAGGTCAGGTTCCTCTTCATCAAGTTGTACCTTCGGATTCCTCGCCTTCAACCAACTTTTCAGCCTTGATCCTCGATCCCTCATACAAGGATTCCGCCTCCCTCCGGCATTACTCCTCACCAGCCACGCTTTAGCATGGTCCTGATCCGTCTGTTCTCCTACACCGAGGTGCATGTCACTGCCCCATCGGATCCCTGATCCAACCTCCCGATCCTCCACAACAACCACGTACGTCTTTCCTTGGAAAATCATTGATCTCTAATATCATCTACGGCCATACAATGTTCATGGTACCGATTCTCGTCCGATCACCACCGTTAAGCGGCATCGTATCTGTTGGCTTTGCTCTATGATCTTCGAAGTCTCAAGTCCGGATCAATCCCACGCACCTACCGACTCTTCTCCGTCTTGACCTTGGTCCCGTACACCATGGATGCCCCGTCGAAACCAACAAATCCTACGGTTCCCCTCTTCAACGTCGGCCGTGGATATCCACCTTAGGCTTCACAAAGTTCTTCTTGATGCACTTCACCTATCCGCCTGTCCATGGTTTCCTCCATCGGTTTCTTTTCTTCCTTGTCCCGCTTGGCTGCTTAGCTTCTCCCGATCCTCTCCTTGCGAGTCCTTCAATGTCATCGATCCTTCCGGCTTCCCGATCCTCGTTCCCATCCTGGCACGCTATACGCCGCTGCGTCGTTCCGCCGTCAGAGGGCAACTTCCTCGTGGCGCTCTCATTCGAATTCGTGAAGGTTTTCTGTGTCATTCACCATTCCTGTCAAATTATGTCGTCCGACTCTTTCCTCTGAGGATCCATTACCAACGTTCCTGACCTTGCAGCATAACATTTTGACCTACATCCCTGCTGCCAACATCATCGCCAGTGCAACGGTCTTGATCTTCTCTGCAGAATTTGCGTCACTATCTCCAAAAAAGACTGGGCAGAGATTCGCCTTCGTCAACGTAGCTCTCGTCGTTGAGCGGAGCGTCAGCGGAATCTTAAAGTCCTACCTAAGGAAGATGTTGACTCTCGACCATTCTCCACTTCATCTGCGATAATAACACCCAAGAAACTACTGTCTTTGTCGTCTTGTTCTCGTGTTTCTCCAACCAAGGCCCCGGTCCGATCCAAGGTCTCTTCAGCACTATCGATTACGATCCTTAGAACGTCACGGGTTTGGCCCTTTCGCTTACCTCTCCCACCGATAACTGGTCTCAAGATAAAAAAAATGTCAGGCACCCACTAGCTCCTCCTCGTTTCCCGCAAGTTCGGCTTTTTCGTTCCTCGATTACCACAGTTCCGCCATCCGGTTCTCGTTCACCATTATCACAACCAGTTACATCGACAGTGAGTTCGCCTTTTCAACCACGTAAGTCTACTATCTACAAAGCTGACACGCCACCATCCTCTGCACCTTTCCCGCCCGCCTCCACCATCCGTGCAGCACTTACTAGAAGATTGCAACTTTTAGTGCTCGATCTCGAAACGATTTGTTCTCTCCTGGTTAGAAGGAACTCACTAATCTCCGCACCGAGAACTCGACTCTTCGGTCTACCCTGTCTGATGCAGTGGGTCGCAACCTCACCCTTCATTCGGAATTAGTTCGTACCTCCGACTCTTTGGATCTCTTACGTTCCAAGCATTGTCGATTACGTATGAACTATCGCCTTCGCGAGCTACCCTGGACTTCCCCATTGCCATCATCGCCACCATGGTGCTTATTCTATTACAGTCATTCTTGGACGCGCCGTCTCCACGGGGCCCCAGCTACATTTGGTCATAGATCCCCTAGCGATCCATTGGTTGCATCCGATTCGCCGGCCACCTCTGTCATTCGAGCGATTCACGCAGCAGCACCGTCACCGCTCCCTTCTCCTCACCAGGACCCTTCGGCCACTGCTGCTCTGTTCTTCACGCCCCCACCACTAGTGGCTCCAGTACCTGTGATTACTTCCCCAATTTCAGCAGCTGTGCCTCCCTGTGATTCCTTCAATCCGCCTCCATCGGACGTCGATCCTAATGCCGCTGTCCTTTCAGTGACTAACGAAGTACACGAAGTTCCGCACGGTTCCGGTTCCCTGTATCAAGCACATTTACCTGATCCCTCGTCTCGACCTCCGATCCACCATCTGGACACTTCGCCTTCCAAGATTGATAGAAGTACAGACGTTGCATCTCAACCATGTCCCCTGGAACAAGCATGGTCCCGTGCTGCTGCCTCTCCGTTCTGCCAGGCCTCGTCATCATATCGGTTTGGTGGTATGATGACGCACCCTCCTTCATTTCGGTATTTCCTGGGATCGTTATCACGCCGTTTCATCCACCAGAATGCTGCCATGTTCTCCGTGCCGTCGACGGGCTAAAGGTGCTGCCCTCAGCTTCCGCATTATACCTTAACTTTAAACGATCCCCCACACCTACAAACTCTTAGGCTCGGTGAGGGGTTTCGATCCTGATCTCCGTTTCTACGAACGGGATTGGCACCGCTACTCCTCGCCTTACTTATATAGTGAACTACAAATTGTTTTATCTTACTTGCTCAGGAATCAAGCATAGCATCACCTCAACGGTCTCGCCCTTTCCTTTCGGTTAAAAAAACATACAAAAAACGAAACATAAACGGACTTGCCATCACAACACGGACAGTCTGGGCAGTCAACTATGGACATTCACCATCCGATCCTTCTGTTCGATCACCCTCATCAGTTCCTACCGTTCAACGGCCCTTTCTCCCTGTTTACTCATTAGACATTTGGTTCTACATCTTCACCTGAGCTTCAGTATCTGCTGTCGACTCATCTTGTCCAGTCTCCATCCCAACGTCACATCGATTCCCCTGAATCGTATGGCTTCGATCCGATCCAACAAATCGTCTAGTCCAGTTGTCCACCGCACACAAGACATCAGCCGTCCGTCGGAGCTGGCCAGTACCCACGGCAACTACGCTCAAAACATCATGGTCCCTCCTGATTGCCCTTTGTCTCGTCTCATTCGCAACTACAACACACATTTGAGTGAAGAGAGAAGTCGGAAGCTATTAGCAAGCCTTTCCGTTCATCTCGTCCGTGCCTGTCCACACGTCTCGAGTGTAACTCAAGAAAAACAGTTGCTCACCACTGAAGCTTGTCTCATTCGCGTCTAGAACCCACGTTTGGAGTAAAGATCGAAATCGGAAGCCATTTACACGCCCTGCCGTTCGTCCTGACAGTGGCTGTCCCCACGTCTTCGATGAAACTCAAGACAACAGTTGCTGTCCACATTGATACTCATCCCATTCGTGTCGAGACGTTTGGAGTGAAGAGTAAAGTTGACAACCCTTCACACGCCTTGCTGTCGCGTCGTCTGTTCCTGACTCCACATCTCGAGTGAAACTCAAGACAACAGTCGCTGTCCATTGAAGCTCATCTCATTCGTGACCAGTGAATAAAGAATGCAGGCTTTGGAATAAAAATGAAAACGGAAACCATCAACACGCCCGCTGCTCGTTTTGACTGTGGCTGACCCCACGTCTCGCGACAGCCATTTCGAAAATATGGCAAAGTTCCACAGCAGGTAAAACTGTCGGGGCTCAAAAACTGGCTGTCTAAACTTGATGAAACTCGGTGTGAGGCTAGCCCTCGTACGTACGCACATTTCAAGCCTATCCCCATGTCCGTGAGACTTCTGTGAGCGGCGCTATTCGAAAAAGAAAACCCCTGCGACCCCCTCAAAGTGAAACTTAAGACAACAGTTGCGGACCACATTGATGCTCGTTCCATTCGTGGCTAGAACTCGCGTGTGGAGTAAAGAGTGGAATCAGTTGCCATTTACATCCCTTGCTGCTCGTCTCAATCGTGGCTAACCCCACGTCTCGAGTTAAAATCAAGACCACAGTTGCTGTCCACACTGATGCTCGCCTGATTCGTTGCTAAAACCCACGTTTTGAGTGAAGAGTGAAGTCGGAAGCCGTTTACATCCCTTGCTGCTTGTCTCGACCGTGGCTGACCCCACGCCTCGAGTGAAAATCAAGACAACATTGGCCGTCCACACTGCCGCTTGTCTCATCTGTGACTAAAAAAAAAAACAAAAAAAACCCACATTTGAATGAAGAGTCAAGACAGATGACATTTTTCACCTCTTCCAAGTTGTCTCAACTGCAGCTGTCCCTACGTCTTGAGCGAAAATAAGACACCTGATGCAAATCCAACCAGTGCTTGTCTCAAACATGGCTAAACCCACGTTTTGAGTAAAGAGTCACAGAGATGACGCCCTCAACTCTTCCAACATCTCTACCACGGATAACCCACGTTTCAAGTGAAGATTAAGACAACCATTGCTGTCTACACTCGTCTCATTCGTATCTAGAACCACGTTTTGAGTGAGGTTTTCAAGACTGACAACGTCCTCATCTCAAGCCGTTCGTCTCGACCTTAACCAAGACACATCCACGGCACAACCTTTACACATAGCTGTTCCCACGATTCGAACCCCTTCTACAGGTACTGAAGAATGCCAAAAGAAGCCAAAGCTTTCTCCTTCTCGGAGCCCCTTCTGGCCAAACTTCTCATCAGTAACCCTTCACCCAAATCCGGGATTCCGAGCCTGAACGCTTCTGAACTGCCCCGTCTGAGATCTCCATCTCAACCTCACCTGAACCCACACGAAAACATCCGAATAAACGGAATCCTACTTTTCTTGTCTGGAGACTCGCAAACAGGAGAAAGTGAAGAGAAGGGACTACACCAGCTGGGACCAATCGTCGCAGCCAGAACTGTGGTCAAGCCCCCTTAAGCACATATAGAACGAAGTAGAAGCAAGCCATCCCATGAAGGAAGCAAACCATCCATAGAAGGAAGCAAGCCATCCATAGAAGGGAGCAAAAACCCAGGGCTACCAATCTTCATGAAGAGATCTAACTTCCTGTTTCATCACCTTGTTCTGAATTAAGTCCGAATTTTTACCATAATAAAAATTTGTGGGGGAACACCTGCTTGCATCCCAGGGCACCCCGTCAGATAGGTGCCCGCCACCACGCTTGACGAGGTCTGCTGATAAAACAAATTTATCAGGTTAATATATTTGGCAAATAAGAAAGAACATTTTGCCGGCCCTCAGCCCGACTGGCTAAAAATGGTTTCTTTTTTGCCTAAAACATGCTTAACCCTGCCTCCCCTCTCGAGTCACCGCCTGACAGATTGAGAAGAAAATGAATGTCAGAAGCAGCCATGCTCCCGCTTTTATTGAGGAGGACTAAGTCGCGTAGGCGCAGGAGGGACATGCAAGCAAGCGGCTATACGCAACCGAAATACCTCCAGGAAGACATTCTATTGACAACGTAATGCAAAATTATCAGGTTAAGTATGTTTTAGGCAAAAAAGAAATCATTTTTAGCCAGCCGGGCTGAGGGCCGGCAAAATGTTCTTTTTGTTTGCCTATACGAAAATATATTACCTTTTACCAACCCAGCCTCCCCACGATGGACTAGGTCCTTGTGGTTGGAAGAAAGATGCTGGGGGTCGCTGCATTCCGCTTATATAGGTGATCCCAGTTCCTGTCATGCGCAGTGAGTTACGAGACCGGCATGGAAGCCAACTTTCAAGTTAAAGGGTTGATAAAGATCCACAGGGGAAAAACTGCTAATTAAATGAAAGGTAGTGTCTGTTTTCGTATAGGCAAACAAAATCTAAAATTAACCAGTTTCAGTTATTTTAGTCTCTTTGGTGGTCTCTTTGTGCACCCATTATTTCTTTGACGTATCACAATTTTATCTGCTAGCACTTGACAACAAGTTCATTAGAGATGCGTGTTGGGGGGGGGGGATGTAGAAGGTCCCACGGCAATTGGCCCCCCTCTGAGTGGTTTCCCGGTAAAAATCAGTTCCCAGTCTGTGCCTGCTTGTAGTTGATGAACTGCACA
>JAHWFP010102103.1:0-11464 GCA_023313725.1 Lithobius niger | reverse complement strand
TTTATTTTTAGTTTAGTCGATTAGTTGTCCATCATGGGGGGGGGGGGGGGGGGATTGAGGTTTAATGGCACATCGACAGCTAGGTCATTAACACCAACCTCAGTCACAGTGCAGTGGACCGGAATGCTGCTGCACCACATAATTGCAGAGATGTTACTACCCTTATCACCCGATAGCTACGCCAGTGTGCGTGCCTGTTTTTCCGAAAGCTTGGCGACGAATTAAGGAAATACGGTTCAAGTTTCCATCACTGAAATTAATGTCATTCAATAAACGACAACGTGTTGACATCCGTTTGTGAAGAGCTCAAGACGTTTATTCGGGCGTAGGCGCTTTTTATTTTCAAATTTCTTAGACCTGACGTTCTTTCAAGGCCCGGTGCTTATTCAAAACGTACGGCACAAGTGTTTAGTCACAAAAAAATTGTTATTTAACACAGCCTCGATTCAGCTAGTGTCGTACGCGAGCGCTTTCATACGTGGGTTTCAAAGACTCCAGCAACCTAAACGTCTTATCTACGGAAGCTCTTACGATTTGGCAAATAATGCCACGTGAATTACGGCTGGCAAGGCGGCTCTACAGCGCAAAACGATTATGCGTTTGGTTCCCGGGTAAAGAGGCCGTTAAACCCAGCGGAGTTGACGGTGACATCAGTGCTTGTCTTCCCGTTGGCCTCCTGTCTTTATAATTGCCAAGTTTTATAACATTCCTTTTGCTGGGTACAAGTTGTCGTAAATGCCGAATTATCCCTCGTTTGTATGTAAAAACAAGAGTTTAACGAAGACGGCTTTCGGAAAAGCTTGCCGGAAGTTTCATTATTGTGCTTATGTGTTTGGGCTTAATTATAAGTGTAATGAAACTTTAAAAGAGCTGGGGTTAAAAGAAGTGGGTTTAACCAATGAAAATACAGTTTCATAGTGTGGCCGGAAAGGAAGGTTGTTGGTTAACGATCATTTCAACTCTGTGGCATACACGGGGACACGAATAGGGATACATTTGCTAGAAAATGCCTTCGATTTTACACATGCGACAAATGAAGCGGGTAAGGTGCGATCAAAAATTGAACCCGCATTCCACATATTTTAAGAATTTAAACCGTAATTAAAAGACCTAAATAGTGGCGATTATAACCAAAAATTGAATAAGTGCTTGATGAAAACTATACGTATTTGTCAGGGGATAAACATTAATTCATCAATAACCATTAAATTCATGCTGCTATAATGCACGATTTCAGTTTTATTAGAGCAGTGCCACGACGTAGTATTATTGTATATAACTCTATGCTGGAGCATTAATGGGTTAGCTGCAAGGGGCACTGCAGAGAGAAACAGAAGAGCGTCATACTGAAGCCGATGCTGAGAAGAGTGATTTCTTAGACCTAAAACGCGCGATTTTTGTTGTTGGAGAAAATTACGTTAATATAAGCCTAAGAAATCCGCTCTTCCGTTGTTTTTCCCTCTATTTTTATATAGTGCACCTTGTAGTTATGCCCTCCAAAACCCATACTGGTACCAATATGGCGGCAAATGTCACTGCTATATTCTAATTTAATTATTAAGGGATAGTTTTCCATAGTTAGAATGCTATGCAACGGGTTTGCACTGTACGATGTCGCGTATTTTTCCACCACAGTGACTTGCGGCTGGAACGCGCGTCACACGGATACAGAGTATATATATATACTATATATACATATACTGTACTGTACATATATATACTGTTTATATATATATGTAGAATGAAAGGAGCGAAACCAAAACGGCTTTCTTCAACAACAAATCCGTACCTGGATTGAGCGTTATTATTAATTTTTTTTACGCTCGTGCGGTGATGATCAATGTAACTCACACTGACGTCTTTATTGATAAATTATGTCACGTTCAAAGAAATTAGGCTAAAAAGCTTCTCATATCACTCTGGACAACGTAGTGGTACACATAATGACTTCGAACGTGAGATAAGTTATCAATAAAGTGGAAGTTATCAATCAGTGCAAGTTCCAGTGATCGTCACAGCACGTAAGTGAAAAATGTAATAATAACGCTCAACCCAGGTGCGGAATAGTTATGCGAAAGCGGTTTTGTTTCGCTCCCTTCATTCTATATCACATTCTGTACCCGAGCACCGCACGTCACAGGTTACAGCCGACAAGTCCCTGTGTATTCCACCAAGTACAGTCAAGCGAATATTGCCATACGATATCGAAAAACATTGGTGCATTTATTTGTACCATATAAATGCACCAACGGTACAAGTTACTCCAGTGACGACTTTAACGTATGTCTGTTTCGTAACGATTTTTAAAACTGGAACTATTTATCGAGGTGGTATCAACTTTTGTAAGCCGGCGTACGAGTGTTTGGTAATCCCTGAGAAATCCACAGTATACCTTGATAATCATCAGGTAATCGTAGCAATCCGGTGGTGTTCCGGTAATCTTTAGTAATCCGCAGTTTTTCGAGGTAATCTTAGGTAATCCGAGGTAACCCGAAAACAGAAAAAAAATCAGTGGGAAACCGGAAGTATTCCAAAGTAAACCTCGTCATAATCCAGTAATCCAAAGGGAATCCAAGTAATCCAGTAATACATTAATCCAAAATATACACTGTAGTAATCAAAAGATGGAGATATTGGACAGAATGTCAGACCTACTGTAGATGTAAATATAACTAATTACACCAAACATAGGTTGTTAATAAAAGTTGTTTATCTTAATTGTTGCTAACCCGAAAATCAATGTAACACTTGCCCACGGTTGATCTAAAATTCCCCTCTTGAAGTTTTACAATCAATAAAGGTAAATGCTGGCAATGTAAAATCATACATACAATTTCAAGTAATCCAGCACAATACTATATAAACTTTGTTGACAGAATATTTGTTGTAAGCATTGCATGGTAATCCAAGGTAATCCATGGTTTACTGAATTTTTCTTGGTAATTCAAGTTAACATTACCAGGTGAGCCAGTGGTAATCCACTGGTAATCCAGGTGGTAATCCTAAATAATCACCAGTATTCCAAAGTAATTCTTGGCTAATCAAAGGTATTCCTAAGTAACCCTTGGTAATCTTACGTATTCCAAAGTAACCCTAAGATTTTTGAGATTGAGGTTGGTGCTAATGACCTTGCTGTCAACGCGCGATTAAGCCTCAATCCCCCTACCCTAAGATTACTTATTTGTAACCCTAAGATTTGGTAATCCGAATTTACAAGTAATCCGGTGTACACTGTTTTGACCAGTTAATCACTGTTTCATACTTCCTCGCTATTTCTGTAAGCAGCTGTACAGTCTCACACCTTGGCGCAAGTCCGTCATTACCCCTGATCTATTCCAGGCAAGGCTTTCCTAATTCCTACGTGGAGTGCCGGAAAGCAAACATTGTTCTTCAGGGGCAGCTCCGTACTAAGGTCGCTGCTCTATCTTGAAACATTCAGTCAGACATGCCCAAATTAAAATCTGCTTATTTTCAATTATTTTTCCGGAGTGCTTACTATTTTCGTGGAGTGCAAATCCAGGCGCTAATTCGAGTCCTAGCACTTATTATTTTTGTGAATAAATAAACGGAATCTGGTTTTGTAGTATAAAATATGAGCATTATAAAAGTTAGGTACGTAATCTTAGCCTACCCCATAATTGCTGGAAACATGACTTTTTTTTTTGCTTCATGCCTTGGTTTAACTTTCGAATGACGAAACACAAATTACCAATTTCACTACGTCCAGAACATTGTTCTGTCTGAGGAGCACATGGTGCCCTTCCTTTTCGTATGAAACCCGGAGCTTAATTTAGGAAATACCATGATTTTAACACTCTTCAGTGCCTCAACAAACAAATTTTAAAAAAAAATTGCAACAACCTATAGGATGCAAAAAATGTACAAACATTAACGCATTTCGCCCACCAGTGTAAACGTTCTCAAAGTATGCTCTAACTGCATGCAATCTGTATACTTTCAAACACTGCCGTTCATGCCCCCTCACGTAACACCTGCTGGGACCCCTTGCCATAAAACTGAAACACTGATTCAAATAAACACAAACCAATGCACCAAGAAGTAAAACTACCAGCAACCACAAATAAGTCGAAAAATAATAATTTATTTACTTTTTTGGGGTATCTGGTGGTTTCACTGATTGGTTGCATTGGTTTGTGTTTACTTGAATGGATGTTTAAGTGTTTTGGCAAGAGAGGGAGGCATGTGTTGCGTCAGTGGGTATTATTTACCAGTTAGATTGTTTACAGACCTTAGTGGTGTAAATGTTTCACAACTTCTATGCTTGTGGCCAATTTAAGTTACAATAAATTATCTACTTTTCCACTTTACTAATTGTTTCACACATGAAGTATTGAGAGTAGTTTTTGTTCATTTTTTTTAGTTAGAAGTGTTATGACGGCATCTACATATATAATACGGAGCAGGCGGCCAAGTCACCGGCCACGCCATTCCGTCGTACAATCAAGTACCCCACCCTGTAGTGCCATCTGTTGTCGCCTTCAAGTTCGGGTTGGAACACTTTTCCAAGGTCTGCCATGTCGCCGTCTATTGACGGCCTTGGACTACAAGTTTGGGTTATAACACTTTTTCCAAAGTCTTCGAAGAGATGGCGCCACTTACCAGACCTGCCGCACCGTTTTTGGGTTCGTTTTTTGGTATTGTTGTGGTACCAAAGCGGGCAACAAAGTTTTAGTCGCATGGACTGTGCCATTGTCGGCGTTTGAACTAAAAAAAAAAAAAACCAACAACTCGTGTCTACTAAACCAGACAACTTTAAAATAAACGACGATTGGTTCATAATTTCGTGGCCCCCAATGGGCCTCGAAATAAGAGCCTGATACGATGGAAAGGTGCATTTATTTCCTAAATGTTCACTTCCAGAAAGGAGTTGAATTGTTTTTAAGTGGGCTGCAACAATGTCGGCATGCACGGTACCGAGGTGAATTGTTTCAAAGGATTAAATTAAACATTGGGTTAGTTGCTTACTGAATGCTGGATTTGTCGGGCTTTTTTAGACTTCAGTCAAACATACGCATGCGACTTTTCCGGGGTTGCACCAAAGGGGAAATGTCACGGGGCGGCGTTTTCGGGGGGTGCGGGAAAGGGTGCCAGGGCAAGTGTATCTGGCGGGTAATGCGCGCTACCGAAGTGAATTGTTCGAAAGGATTAATTTAAACATGGGATTACTTGCTTATGTTCGGTCTTCGGTTTGATAAATTTAAAACCAAAGTCCAAAGACCTGGAGGGAGGCGGGGGGAGGGGGGGGGTACGCAGCATGCACACGGGCACAACTAGTATTGTTCTAATATACAAGCATTTGCCCATTTAAGAAATATATTTAAATGAAAGAAAATAAATTGCTATTACCTAGAATGAGAGATTGTTTGAAAAATTTGAAGGACTAAAGTTTCACAGACTTCTGTTATGTTCCACAAAGTAATTTCACAATTTTTTACACAGTAATTTTTTTCCGCCAAAGTTATTCTATCTCACTAAGTTGTTACTTTTTACTTAAGTTGTGGAAAATGTATTTCAATAAATTTCACTGCCTCGTGTCACACATCCATCTCAACTGACTTCCTATCACTCGAAACCACACGGACGACTTCAGTCAGAGGCATGGGGAAAGAACAGCTGCTAATTTCGTTCTCTAAAAGTATAGTGTTTCCACCTAAAACGACCTCCCCCCCCCAACGTCGCACTTCTTCCTCGTCAAAACAATATTGAAAATAAAGCTATGAGACAAGCATTAAGTCCACATACATAAGCAGTGCACATAAAACAAACTATTTACAAACATTATGAAGCAATCCGCGCCTCGTTGTCAAGCAATAAAAGATGCGCCTAAGAAGCCAAAGACAAGCAAAACACTTTAACATCCATAAAAACGTAATATGTCAAAGCACAAAAATAATATCAATAAATAAAATGGACCTAAGACAGCTTAGAAACTAGCATTAGGAAACATGAACTCTATATCCTCTGATTAGCGCTGGTGGATCACGTATCTATACAAACACAACACCGGACAGTTTAGTGCACCTTCATATCTTACAAGTGGACAGTTTGCGTTTTAGGAAAGAAAAATCAAACAACTCGTTCAATATTTTTCACTTATTCTATTTACTGCCACACTTCCAGCACACTTCAAGCAGATATACTGCACACTTCGAGCACATATACTGCACACTTCGAGCACACCTACCGCACATTTCAGGCACACATCTCCAGAAGCAGAATTTTGTGCACCTTCATATCTCACAAGTGGACAGTTTACGTTTTAGGAACGGAAAATCAAACAACTCGTTCACTATTTTTCACTTAGGAGTGATCACTTATTCTATTTACTGCCTCACTTCCAGCACACTTCGAGCACACTTACTGCACACTTCGAACACATATACTGCACACTTCGAGCACGCCTACCGCACACTTCAGGCACACATCTCCAGAAGCAAAATTTTCTGCACCTTCATATCTCACAAGTGGACAGTTTGCGTTTTAGGAACGGAAAATCAAACAACTCGTTCAATATTTTTCACTTAGGAGTGATCACTTATTCTAATTACTGCCACACTTCCAGCACACTTCGAGCACACTTACTGCACACTTCGAACACATTTACTGCACACTTCGAGCACACCTACCGCACACTTCAGGCACACATCCCCAGAAGCAGAATATTCCGCAACTGTCTGCGACACCAATTGTCGGGAAAAATTTTCTGCAGCTAATCCGTTTTTTTCCGCATGGTTACCACATATTTATTGGTTTTTACTAAATAACTTTTCACTGCTTTATCCTATTGATCTGACGCTTTCACCTACGGAACGTTCTCGTCGAGACGATTAAAATGGTGAATTGTAATGTCCAAATCGGTCAAAAATTGACGTAACGGCAGAAATTTGGTCAAAACGACACTTTTGTGTGCGACTGTGCCAGATTATCTGCGACCATTGGTACCTTCCTAAACGACCATACAGAGCGAATCAAACACACCATTGTTGGTGACAGTTTGGCTCATTCCCTGTTAATATCCTTGTTGATGCGGCTTGATTGACGTCAACATCGTCAGCAATTCAGCATTGCTCTCGCCTGGTCAAATCTATTAGCCAATCCTGGTCAAATCCATTATCCAGGTCTGGTCGCGATGAAGGTATGACGTATCGAATACTCTGCTGAGCTTGTTGAGCTGTATTGTAGTTTATGAAGGTACTGAACGGCTGACGCTACAACACTGCGCGCGCGCGCCACGTCAAGTTTGGAGCCAAACTGTCTCTAACAGTGATGCGTTCTGTTCGCTCTGTTCGGTGCTTTAGGAAGGTATTGATAGTCGCGCGCTGCACCCCTTTCTGCCTCGTGTCACACATCCATCTCAACTGACTTCCCATCACTCGAAACCACACGGACGACTTCAGTCAGAGGCATGCGGAAAGGACAGGTGCAATTGGAGAGCAATTCATTAATGTGGATATTAAACATCTCACCATACTCAGGAGAACACCCATTCCAGGTCACCTTAAAACCCTTTTCAGGACGCCTCTGCGACGGCGTATTTCTTTTCTTCCTTCCTTACTTTAATTTGTACTTGTGTTCTCGCAAGGACTGGCTTCCTGCTGCGTATTTCCTTTCTTTGGCAGCTTTCTGCTACGTTTTTCTTCCATTGGCAGCTTTTACTTTATTAAGATGGCATTTCCGTTTCCGTCGTGTAAGTAAGAAGTTACGAAAATTGTTTCCAAGTCTTTTCTCGAAATAAATCAGTCTAATGATTGACGTTGCGAAATAGGAAGAGCCATCAGGTGGGCTTGACTTGGGTTTCTAATCCCCTTCGGTTTTTCGGAAATGAGGCAAAAACACGTTAGGGACTTCGTTAGTAAGGTGGGCACGTCTTCTTCCACCGTCTCTTCAAGAGGTTCGAGTTTAAAGATGAAACTGTTATATTTCTTGTTAAAAAAAAAAAAAAGATAAAAAAAGAAGCCAGGCGACGCGCCAATTGTGCGAAGAGTCTGTCTTCCTCTCAGCGGTTTTTCAGTTTTTGCAGCTGGTATATACAGATGTATGATAGACGTAGATTTAGGATCCGTTCAAAGGGCAATTACATCCATTTTGACATGCATGTATCACTTACACAATAACTAAACACAAGAATTGCGGTAAGAATACGTTACGTATGTCCGATATAACAATTTAATTACTGCATCACCAAAACACGACACGGAGGTCGCCATTGTTTTGCTGGAACGCTCAAAAATTAATGCCGACATATGTCACTTTTCGATTTCAACACGCAGCCGATTGAGATAGCTGTATTGACTGTGAGGAGCTCAAGCGTCTGACGGCCTTAGCTGGCCACCACTGTGAGGAGCTCAAGCATCTGGCGGCCTTAGCTGGCCGGCAGTGTAGTGGCCAGCTCAGGCCGTCAGATGCTTGAGCTCCTCACAGTCAATACAGCTATCTAAATCGACTGCGAGTCGAAGTGAAGAGGGTCGTCTGTCGGCATTAATTTCTGCGCGTTACAGCAAAACAATGGCGACCTCCGTGTCGTGTTTTGGTGATGCAGTAATTAAATTGTTATATCGGACGTAAGTAACGTATTCTTACCGCAATTCTTGTGTTTAGTTATTGTGTAATTGATCCAAAAGTCAAACATGCATGTCAAAATGGATGTAATTGCCCTTTAACGTCTGTGTAATGTGTGGCGCATTGGTAACCCGGACCACTGCACTGTGACTGAGGTTAGCGCTAATGACCTCGCTACCAACACGCCATTAAGCCTCAATTCCTCCCCAACCATGTCAAAGAACTGAATTGATTGCCAGTACTTATTTTTATCAGAAAGTTTCCTGATGCCTCTTAAAGGCAGGTTGTCACGAACGGAAAATGTTCATAATCTACCGTGAAATTGTTAACCTGTAGAGCTTGCTCCCAGGTGCACGAGAACATACCAAATTTTCACTTAGTAAGGAGGCATACGGCTTGTTTTTTTCTTTAAAAAAAGATGGCGTTGTGCATGCCTTCGTTTGATGCAAGCAAGTGCTAGATAGCACTAGATAGTGCTGGATGGTGCTAAATCTGCAGACTTCCATTCGGTGACAACCTGCCTTTAAGAAACACTTATTTCTGTGTATTCTTATATTATTTAACGTCACATTTCACATTTTATTACTTTTACAGTTTCTTAAAGAGTAGTAGCGGAGTAAGATAACTTTCTCTCGTATCCTCGTTACCAAATCTATAGGATAGGGTGATTGAATAATTTGGTTTTCAGACATGCCAGGATATTTTCCAATCTGGAAAATGAAAGTGATACCCAATCACGAATGCCCTTAGCGCGGAGACGGTAAATGCAACATCCGAAAATGTCAATGAAACGGGAGTCACGTGACAGCATGAACGACAAACTTGTGTCGTCAAAAACCGGAAACGACGATACGGCACGAAAGGATATCCACCAACATCTAAGCACGCCAAACGGTAAATATGAGCAGGATAACCGAAAAACACTTCCCAGTATTCAACAGAACATCTCCTAAACGCCACATTTTTAGAATGGATTTATAGCAAGCAGTTGATTGACGGTCAGTAAATAAAGGCCTTGTGATTCCCGAATAATGTGTGTGCACTTGATGTGAACACAGAGAAATATTGATCGGAATCTCGTTGAGAAGGTGCGCCCCTTTAATGTTTTAAAGTATTATTTTGGTCTCGTCTCGCCTGCTCTCGTTTTTGGGGTTATTCGGGAATTTCGAAGCTGGTGCTGTAGCAGTCAGGGCCTTAGTTTGTTTAGGAAATGGTGGCGAAAGATGTTGTGACGTAATTCAGCATGACTTTGTATCATTACATGAATTAGCGATACATATCAAACAATATGTATCATGACACAGCCATTATTGTATGTCGATGTTTTTGTTAAAATAATGAAGCTAAATTCATAAAATGTTAACCAAAAGCCATTTAAGTCAATCGTCCTGGAAACAAGTTATGATTAGTTTCACTATCCTTGATAAGGCCTTGAAAAACTGAAACCGAAACTGGAAAATAATTCTCCGTATTATCGAGCATAGCATGTTACTAAAATTGAAATAGTTCATCAATTACATATTATGAATATACAGTTTTTATTTTTATTCTTTAATACGGACGGACAGTCTGCTGTTAACCCATCTTTACTGCTAAAGTTACTTTTTTTAAAAAAAGAAGTGAGAAAATTTTGCAGGGAACAATGCTCCATCGACATTTTTTATCAGCATGACACACACGATCAACTTTCTGTCACTGGAGGTGCGTAATGTTATTTCGTACAGGTGAATAATTTTTTTCTTAAATTTGTCTGCCATATTTTTAGCTGGTTTGGGAAAATGTCACGAAAATACCGGATTCTTCATAATAATCGTAATATACTATATCACCACATCGGATATTTAAAAAATTTTTATAAGGGTATCACGATATTTTCGAATTCCAGTTTTGCCGGATACACGCGTGATCTGTAACAAGAGAGTAGATGAGTACCATTTAGCACAAATTGTGCAGATCACTAGCGTTTATAGACCTCCGAAAGGACAGCGGCAGTAAAAGGGCACAGTAAGTTGTAGTGGACATTTTTTTTTTTTTGCTCTGACTCTCTTTTGTCCATTTTTCCCCCTTTTTAGGCCATTTTTGCCTTTTTAGGCATAGAGACACTTTCTGAGGTACAGCAGCGAGAAAGTTAGGGTACTGGTTTGGTTAAATGCTGGAAAGTTAACTTGAGAAATTTTGTTTTGGACAGATATTATCCCATTTTTTTTTTAATATTATTCTTTTACAGTTCACTGTTGCCAGGGATAAGAATCCAAGTTTTTAACTCCTTTTACTAATGCCCCCTCTCGCCCCCGTCCTTTCCTGGTTTGACTTAGACGACGTGCGACTTTCGTTTTTTTTTTTTACCAATAATCTAAAGTGTTTACGTCAGAAATCAAAAATTACCATTCTTATCCTCACTAGTCTGGTTTGAAGCCAAAAATTGACAACACCCATCGCTACCCAAAATCCTCTGCATCCCCCATCTGTTACAACAACAACGGTTTTCCGTTTTGTGAATTGAAAAGCACAGATTGCGTGCACCTGTACATCGAAAAAAACAAAACATGTTAGGATAACAATTTTCAATTTTTCACCGTCTCCTTGTAACTGTACGTGCAGCAATTCTTTATTCTTTCTTTGTTTTTTCCTTTATCTCCTGGGTTATATTAGTTGTTGCTGCGCGTCAGTCGACTTTTCACGTTTCAAGTTTTGACGTGAGGAGGCGTGAAGGTAGCGAGGGAGGTAGACAAGACAGCCAGCCTTCCTCGTTTTACTTCAAAGACATTGAATTTGACGATGGGCTAAATGTGATTACGAACGACGGACAACGTCGACATGCTGTAACTTGGCAACCAACCGTAATGTTCATTATGTTATGTGTCATATTTGTGTGCTTTTTTTT
>JAHWFP010102101.1:0-39009 GCA_023313725.1 Lithobius niger | reverse complement strand
GGGCAAAATACTCCAGGAAGGAGAAAACAGCTGTTTTTTCCACAGTTTGCATACTTATAAGCTTTCTAATTTAATTCGTAAGCTTATAAGTATGCTAACTGTGGAAAAAACAGCTGTTTTCTCCTTCCTGGAGTATTTTGCCCACTAAACTGTACGTCTCTATCTACGTTTGCACGCATTTATTTGCCCTTTTCCTTATGCTGTGTTGTGTAAATATGATACAAACTCGCATCTATTTTACCACACCTCTTTTTGTAACAGCAATGTACTTGCTTTGTTATACCCCGTGTGTTAGAGCTTTAGCAATATAGTATGATGGTATGTCCTTAGTCCGCTCTATCAACGCTGTTTGGTATTAATTGTCATTGTGATTTCATTCAACTGTAACACCCCCCTTTTCCCAGAACTGCGTCATTGATCTCGTTTTTGCTCTCGGCTATTTTTCCTGTTCCTATCGTTTTGTTGAGAAGACATGAGGCCAATTTTTTCCCCTTTCTGATTAAAAAGACGGCCACGTGTTTACAAAACCACAACTGACTATTAGTCTTTACTGTGCCATGAGTGCACTGCTAGGAATCATTCAGAAGCTTTTTTTAAAGCTGTGATGCTGATGTAAAGAAATTCCAGCTGCTCCAAGATGTGTAAAGGATCGTCTTCCTACAGGTCAAATTTTTGCCTTTGGTGATGAAACCTTTTGGACTCCTCCCCCAATTTGAATTATTAAACCAGTATTATCGGACCAAAACAAGACTCCACCCAATTCTTAAGTATGTTTACAATACCCCTTTGCTGGATATACACCAGAACGGCCTCTTAAGAGAGAAGGAAAGCGATATAGCTGCAGTTCGGTGTCCACCCAATCTGGATGAACTAAAGGCACGTTGGGAATTGAAATCCATGCTCGGCTATCTATCATTTTCTCACGTGGTAGCAGACCAGTCAGAGATGCGTAGTGTCGACCCATGGGCAAGATGGAACCAATTTGAAAACCCTCTTCCCAACCTTAGATCTGCAGATGAGTAGAAGTCACGACGAATAGGTGAATACCATGGACCAAACCAATCTGCAACACAGAGTCGTAACAACTGCAAGATAGCAGACCAACGGCACTACCATGGAGTAGCTGTTTTACAAGAACCGCAAAGACAACCTCGACAGAATTCATATCATAAGAGGATAGTGTAGCTTACATTCCCGGAAAATCACCGACCACGAAAAGAACAGTTCTTATGCCAAGTGACGGAAAAACGCTGGATCATCACCGGTTTGCAGGGCAATCCTCCTGACCCCTTAGTGGAAACCCCCACAGAAGTGGATGCGTGGACCCTAATGAACAATGAATGTGTCATTATCTTAATGCGCACTATAGCTCCCAACATCTAAATCCAATTTCAGACCACTAGATTATGTCCGAAATATTTGGGACCATTTGCAAAACGAACACATGCGAACTGGGCAATTTAGCCCGCTGCATTGCCTATATGATTTAATGCGCATATACATGTATGCCACCGAAAGTTACCTTTTAGATCCGTATGGGACGTAGTTTGCTCGAGGATATTCTCCATAACTGAGGGACAGGCCTGCACCCTGCTTTTGTGAGGAATATATCGACCAGTACTATTGATGGTGCGAGAAGCCTTCTTAAGGAGCGAACGTTCCCTTATTTTTGATTTACTTCAAGAAGAGCTACAAAATAGTGTCCAGTTAACACAATCTCAAGCACAATCCTGCGTTTTTCCTACTGTATTCTTTACTATTGTCCAAACCTCACCCAAACAATAAGCATTCGACCGACTTATCCAAATTACCGAACCATATATCATTTAATAATTTCTGTGCCATCAACAGCGAAAGTTCCACAGTACACATACTGTTAATTACCACAAATCGCAGGAAAAATTAAAATAGTAAGTCGGGTTTTACCACGAATTTACTGCGTATTACAACAAATTGTCGCAAAGTAGTGTGCCCTGTTTTATTCCACTGTTATACTCTATTCTGCCAGAGAAGCTGACGTTTCTTCTTTAAAAATAGAACTTAAGATTTTCTTCAAGGTTTCTTTGGAGTGGTCAATTAAAGGTTCCTGAGTAGGGCCGTTAATCCCTCCCTAATCATGGATCATTTTCAGACTCGTTTGACGGTTCTAACAAAGTTAGGGACATTTGTGTCATTTAAAATGGAGATTTCTCCAGCGGTTAATACGTAGATTACACTAATTGAAGACTTAATAATAGTCTATAAATTAAAATGCTGCTACCAGTTTTCAAAAAGGGACCGAAAGCTGATATGAATGATTACCAACGAATTTATCTCGAACTTCTAGCATTCAAGCAATTTATTAATAATTCAATAACAGATATTTGTGGGCATACTTTAACTATATCTAAATATTCTAGTCATTTTCCTTCACTTTTTTTTTCTAATTTAGAAGCGAGTCTGGTGGTATGTACGAGCCTTGCATCACTTTCATTTTGCTATTACATTTCAGTTTGTCGAGGTTCGCAGTTTCTGTTGCTGCGGAAACAATAATAAAATGTAACCGAAGTTCTAATGCACTTATTAATAAAACAATTATAGTTGTTTAATATTTTAATTATCTCTACAGTTTATATCCCAGCGCATTCCTACTGTGGTTGCTATAGATACCAAACAGTGCTTCTGCTTTAAAATAGGATTAAAATAACTTTAAATGTCCATTCCTCACATGAAGGTGCGTTGTGAACTTGTAAGTACACACGTAGCATATTTATTATGGTCAATGTATTTCTAAAGACAGGGAAAAAATTAATTGGAACTAAGATACAATCTTGTCATTATGTTTTGCGATCTTTTTCAATTGCTGCCGATTATGATCATCATAACTAGTTGGGGGTCACTCAAAACCAGAAGAAATTGCAGCACTCTACGTCATATCCAAACCATCCAAAACACCCTTAACCTGTCTAACATACTAAATGTAACTTCTCATTCATTAGTGTGAGATTAATAATTTTTTTTGAGCATGTTGTTGGCCGAAGCGTCTTTGATCTTGTGTAGTGAGACGCAACAATGTTAACGTGCTTTCAAGATATGCGTCGGATGTAGCATTGTTGTAGCCCAAGAGAACGTTCTCTTTGTGACCATCGTAGAGTAAACCCAGCTCATGTAAAGCTGTCCTCGCAAACGTATTTATGCCTCGCCCAAATAAAATGGACTTGATTTGTGACTAACCATCACGACTCCAATTCACTGCTATCCTTCCTCCGTGACATGGGTTATGGGCCCAGGTGGTCTACCGCATGGTCTGTGAGACCCATAGACTGGTAAGTGTTCTAGTATTTCGTCAGGCAGGTCTTCATTTAGATCAGGTGATTACATTTCGGGTGAAGAGAATGTGGTCCCTGGTGACGCATTTCGATCACAGCTCGTCATCATCATCATCAATGGGGCTCGAGGTCAAGATGGAAAAAGAAAGTAGGAGCCATTAGCACTTTAACCAAATTTCACATTTCTAGAATACAACAGTTTTCGGCTGTGAATGTCTGGCAGTTAATGGCCCATGGTTGTGTTCCCATATCCTAAGAATACTGTACGATTAACTTTGGCGGTGTATTTGTCACTTGATATTCGGTCAATATGATAATAGACCAAAGAACCAAATCGAATGTAAATGTATCCCACTTGGTGGCGTTGCAGAAGGATTTCAACGTAACATTGGTGTAGTTTGGTTATGCAATGATTTGGTTGGAATTAAATTATCCAAATAAATAGCTGTATGGTTTGCAAATCGCCTATCGTTAGTGGATATAGTTCTGCTTCTAAAAGTAGTGATCATGGACGAGTCACTGTTGTCCTAATCGCTCGTTCAATACGGCTATTTTGTTGTGGACAAGATGGGCAGCTAAAGATACGTTTTATATCGTTGGTGTGCACAAATGCTCTAAAGCGGTTTCTATGGCAAACTGTATCATTGTTGGTATACAGTGCCTTTAACATAATTCTAGTTTCTACTGATTTTTAGCGCACAAACACAATCACGGCTGACAACGCCTCACTCTTGTGCTCCAAAGAGTAAACAAATACTCACCTGGAGAAGTTATCAATCAGAAAAAAACGATACCGAACATCGAGATAACTCTTTTCCTTAGTAGAGCAAAATAATCAGCATGTACAAGTTAAAGAATGGAATCTGCAGTTGTGTGACGGTGTGGAGCATAGGGTAAATGTGTCAATTTGCTACGCACACAGACATCACAAATACCGATTTTACCATTTTTAGCTGTCCGTTTCGCTTAACTAATTGCATTACTTCTTGACTGGGATGCCCCAACCTTTGATGTCACAAGTTTCATTGGTTAATTTGATGATTACAACTACACTGATTCGAGTTAACTTGTGTGAGACTTACTGTTATTTGTAACATTGCAGTGTCGTTAGTTATGGAACGCGGTAGGGGAATATCCACAGTGACATTTAGTCTGTATGTATCATTTGACTCCAAATATCCTTCAAGTATAAGGTATGTGTTTTTGCCATAAACTCTAATTTTACCTTCACCATGCACTACCGCAGTACCCTTTCGATCTAACTATGGTATTAACACCAGATTGCCGATCGAATCAGGGGAGTATAGCACTTCTGTTAGCAAGATTGAGGTTTGTACATAAAGCAATTTTAATGTCCCTTTATAAGTTGCCTTAATAGAATGATCTTTACTGGCTAGGAAGATCATTATGTTTACTGGTTGTATATCCCGCAGCTGATGTAGATGTTTACATAGATTTCCTGAACAAAAGGCTATACAGCCTTGAAGATTCACGGCGCAACTGATATTATACCATCACCGATGTGCTGCGTAAATCTTGCCTTACTCATACTGAGCACGATCCTTGTGGTTTTTATGCTATCACCCCACATACATTCTTAGATTTGGGTGTGTGGGCAGATAACAAGATCGTAGAGGGAAATAATGATGAAGTCATAGACAGTTTTATTGCTAAACCTAATGGGTTAATAAAAGTAACTGAAATAAAATCTCAGAACTACTAGGGTCTTGAGATTAATTGTTCCAATTAAGGCATAACTTTGGGCCACAAAAACGGTCTTAAAGAAGTTGGAGTCTCATGGAATGCAGGATTGTAAATCTGTTAAATCATTAATTGCTGACTGCTGGGACCAAAAACATTGACAAGTGTGATGGTTCCACTTCAGTGAATCCAACTGTATTTCAGGAGTTAATAGGTTCATTATTATTTTTGTCTAATAATGGGAGACCCGACATACAGTTTATCACTGTGCTGTTGTCCCAATTCAATGGAGAACCTAAACTTCCCCATCTCGTTGCTGCAAGGCTTGTATTAAGGTACCTCAAGGGAACACCAAACTTTAAATTACATTTTCATGCAAGCAAATTGAGCATGCTAACAGTTTCGAGTGGTGCGAGTTGGGACAGTATTGTTGATAGCAAATCCATTTCGGGTCACTACATTAGGGTAGGTAAGTTTCCCTTTTTTTGGAGAACTAAAAAGCGCCCTGTGGTAGAACTTTCGTCATGTGAAAGTGAAGTTGTCGCTGCTTCAGATGCCTTAAAAGATCCGTTACCCATACAGGGTGTTTTGCATGAATTGCAACCTTTTGCGTTATATATATTGTAGTGTTTGAAGTGTTTGTAGTGTTTGTAGTGATTTCATAAATAGTGTATGGAGGTACCCACTCGAAGCATTTTACTAGACGAATTAACTTCAAACGTGATGAAGTAGAGCGTAACAACATAATCTTCAGTACATCTGTTCTCTGCGTCTGGTCTCGGCTCGGATATATTTACAAAAAGATAGGTGGTGTGAAATTAAAACGAGGAGCTGAGGAAGAGCTCCTGTTGTATGAAAGGCTAAGGGGTTTTAAATCGTTTGATGTCTGTGTGTGTCAGTGATCAGCCTAAGGCCTATTTCCTGGATACACGTTATATCTTCTAACATGATTTATAGTGGAATTAGAAAGTTTGCCAATATCACTATTTATTTTGTGATGTAGTGTACATCCACGAAAAAATTGGTGCGAACCCTTTTTTACTGCAATTATTCAAAGTATGTATAATTTGGCAGCATTTTCAAGTGTGGGAAGTGGAGTTATAGTAGGTGATGAAATCATGATTCTGTGTACGCATAGGTCTGCTGATAGAAATATAAAAACATTTATTGAGAAATGCAATTAACTCTTGGTTAGAGGAAATAAGTCCCATGTTTCATGCTTCATTCCGATTATTGTGACGCCTTTTTGTAATATACTGTGTCGTAATATTTTTTCATTAATACAACTAAAACACTGTTTAGTATTTCTTATTACTAATGTAACAGCTAAATGAATGTAACAAGGTTAACTTTGTATAAAATACTTTTAAAAAAAGGGGTGGGTCGGAGAGTCTTTGCTCTTGTGTAGTGCGACTAACAATGTTAACGTGCTTTCAAGGTATGCGTTAGATGTAGCATTGTTGTAGCCCAAGAAAGAAGCATACCACACGCCGTTTTACTTGATTGCTCGCCCCCGTTTGGTTTGGTACATTGTGTGGGGTTCCATAGCGGGGTTAGCTGCGGTTGTTTGGTTTCCAACGATTGTTTGATTTTCAAGTTGTTATAGTTTTAAGTTAGGTTAAACTAGTTAAGTAGGTTAGTTCTGAGCACATGATTTCTGGGGTTTTTCATCTCAATAACGTCGAAGTCAAAGTCAATCATTCCCTTTGTAACCATTGCAGAGTAAGCCCGGCTCTTGCAAAGTCGTCCTATCAGATGTATTTAAGGCCTCGCCCAAAATAAAATGGACTTGATTTGTGACTAACCATCACGACTCTAATTCACTGCCATCATTCCTTTGTGACAAATGTTTAAATATGCTATTCTGGTGCTGTGAGGCTCCAACTAGCTTTGACTGCCTGATTACCATATTTGTACAAAGGGGCTTGTTGTCATAAATACCAACTTAAATGACGATCAATGTGTACGTCAGAATAAGAAGAACTGTGATTGTCCGATACTGCATTGCAGAGGTGCACGGGTAGCTGCGAGCACTGGGGCGTCAGATTCGATAGGCGTCATGGTCCCAGCTGTACATCTCTGGCTTCGTACCGACCCGGGTTCGATCCTGGAAGGAAAGTGTATACGTACGGGTTTTTCTCCGGTTGTTTCCCACCCATTGTACGAGGGTTTCCTCCGGGTACTCCGGTTTCCTTCCTCATGCGGCAAAAAACAACTATTCCTGATGGTGGTAAAATCTTCCACTTAACATCTGCCGCTTGGGCCTAATAACAAGCTATTAGATTATTGGCCGACACCTTCTATTATTATTATTATTATTATTACACTTAGATCCCTTTCTCACTGGTTAAAAAATGCAAAGGAGACATTTTCTATAATCAGCACAGCGTAGAAATTTTCGTGAAGTGGGAATTGAAGCATTATGGCATGTGAAGGCAAATATTTTGTGAAGACGAACATTTTGTTAAGGCAAACAGTATTCATCGAAGCTTTGAAGTTGTCTATGTCACCATCTTGCATTTTTCCCATAAAGTTCGTAGCTTCTTGTTAACTGTCGGTCGGTTGGTGGGTGAAGTCAGTTGGCATACGAAAATATGAAATCTTGCTGATAGCTATGGCCGACAACGATCGAGAAGTATTGCTTGAAGATGGGATATCACAACGCCAGTTGATTGCTTCAGGTCGGACGTTTCAAGAGTAACACAAAGAAGAAACCGTAAGGCCTGACATACATTTTCTAAGCTGTATGTCCAATTGGACGTGTGTATTTATGAACTCGTGATTTAACCAATGCAATTCATTTTTATTTCGTGCTCAACTCCGGGTTTAGACGTAATAATTTTAGATTGTTCTCACCTTCCACAAAAGCATACTGACATTATTCAACAACATGGAGACATTGCTAAATAGGTGGGCTGGTTTTTGTTGTTAGAACACGTTCAGTCAATTGTGCAATATTTGTTAGACACGCTATTCTTAAAACACCCATAACGCAGCTAGCTGGCTGTGTTCTGTACCCGCAGGTCACGGCATTTGATAAAGAACAATGGCATACGTTACCAGAGTTCCAGTTACCTGAAAAATTAGAAGAAAAATTGTTTTATTTTTGTTGGAAAACGAAATATACAATGAAATCAGCTCTAAAAAGAAATGCACATTAGTATTAAAAACGCTTAAGTGTATAAAATACGGATGTAAACTTTAAAAACTTTAAAACTCTAAAGAAACATACATGAGAAAAATACATGTAAGCCATCAGCATCACATTAATGCGCGTAAAAGAATTTCCAGCGCCCGAAAAAACAAGCTAGATCTTCCTTTACACGTATTAGTGCGATACTGATGGCTTACATGTCTTTTTTTAATATCTGTTCCTTTAGAGCTTTAAGTGTTTTAAGGCTTACAACCGTAATTTATACGCTTCAGTGTTTTTTTAATACTAATACCTGTTTTTTTCTTGTCCCAGCAAGAATAACAACAAAAGGAATACTATAATCACTTTAAGATAACTGTTATAAGAGTCTTAGTCTTTTTAATACTCAATGTTAAGATATGAAAATTGAAAATCGGTTCTTAGGTTCGAGCTTTAGGCGAGAACAAAATTTCCCCAATTAGAAGAACGACAATAGGAATATTGTAATAGCATAAAAATAGCGTTCAAAATTCCCTAGACCATGT
The DNA here is from genome assembly GCA_023313725.1 of Lithobius niger. NCBI lineage: Eukaryota > Metazoa > Arthropoda > Chilopoda > Lithobiomorpha > Lithobiidae > Lithobius > Lithobius niger. Next base: position 30,322 of record JAHWFP010102101.1, on the reverse strand, counting down.
TCATACCTACGTTTTAAGCTATAAAGCTTGAGCAACGGTTCATTGGTTCGATCTCTTGTGTAATACAGCTGTCATGCGACAGAATTTGGCTAGTCCTGCACATCGAGCTAAAAGCCATGAAGTTTGTTATACTGGTCATTCATATCTTACAAAACGAACTAGCAATGGAACCCCCTACAGATATCACTTAAGGCCCTTTCCTGCGTCCCCACCACACTCACCTCTATGAGGTTATCGACCAAAAAATTCATACTGATCGTGCTAATCGTGCGTGAGGGCCTTGGGGGTGGTATCTCAAGAGGTTTCTGTAGCTAGTTCGATTTGTACTGCATAGAATGACTTGTGTAGCAAATTTTATACTTATAGCTCGTTGCACATGATTTTGTTCCTTAACAGCTCTACTAATGAGAGCAAAAGAGTCCCTACAACAACAACGACAACAACAACAACAAAAATGGTCATGCTGCAAGGTCAAACGAATCGGTTGTTATTAATAAAAATTGTAATGCAATGAAATAGTTATGGTTCTTTTCCCAAATACCGAATTTCATTGCTCTATGTCAATTCTGGGGAAAACTATAGGGTTTCAAAATTTTATATTTTCCCAACAAGAATTACAACAACAAGAACAATATTATAATCAAAAGGCCCTGGTCCTTGTTAATACCTACATTTTAAGTTATACTTGAAAATCAGTTCATTGGTTCGGTCTCCAGGTGATGGCAACGAGTCTTAACAACAGCAACAAGAACAATAACAACAACGAGAAATAACCATGCGTCGAATGGTTCGATTGTTGTAATTAATATCTGTAATGCAGTGAAGTCGTTACAACACGACCCCAAATAGGTTCGTAGGTTTATTTCAATTTTTGGAGAAACTATACGATTTCAAAATTGGCGTTTAACATCGCAGTCCTTGATAACCGAGTTACAAATTTACGAAATATGAAGACATCCATCGTTTTAAAAGGGTTAAGTTGAATTAAACAGTATTGCAAAGTAAAAACATCAAAACATTTTGTGATTGACTACTCCCGTGGTTCTGCAGGATTGGGTGCACTCTCCCTATTGGCGACACCCACAGTATTAGCTCAGGTCCTTTCCCTAAATGTATTGTATAATTTTTTTTACTTAATTGCTTTGCAATTAGTTGTGATGTTCCTTTTAAACATTGTTGAAGTGGTTTTTTGTGTTCGTTCTTGACTGTTGTGCTTTAAAACCAGACGTAGCAAATCTCGAAAGTTGCAATTTTAGTGTTTGGTTTGCATTCTTCGCCGATTACGTCTTCCCATCTTCAGTCAAAAACATCATAAAAAACGTTGCTGCTTGTTTGTCATATATTAAAAATAAACGATTCCGTTACTCACCGTAAGAAGAAAACTTTTGTTGATCATAAAAATATTAGAGGCACTAATTCCAACGCTTGTTCCAATCAGTCGTTGTGTGAATAGTATAATGCCAAATTTTGCATCATATCTTCTCTGAAAAATAGTAAAAAAAGCACATTACAGTTGGGCATTTCTAAGAGATATTTTTTTTAGGAGACACGTGATACTAACGTCTATCACGACTTCGATCTAAATGTACTCAAATAATGTAACAAATGGTGCCCTAGGGGTAACAGATCGAGCATGCTTTCTACTGGCATTACAGACAGGCAATTCTGTTGATAAGACTTCTCAGCCTCTCCTGAAGAGAGAGAGAGAGAAAAGAACTTGTGGTGAGCACCTTTTCCCTAATAAAAAGAACCATACACGTTTTGTTTTCCCAGAAATTGTAGGATTCGATGAGTATTTAGCCACGAGTGAATGGCAAAAAATAAACTTACATTATTTATTATTACTTTCAGTTGTTCAAATCAAAAATTAAATTGACTAATAATGCGTTTAAGACGTAAAAATGAAAGTCTGATTGTTAGGTTTGATTCGTAAAACAGCAATAACAACTTATATTATTACTTGCTGTTCGTTCAAAAATAGCCTTAGAGCCATAGGGCCTTAGGGCTTCGGGCAGATGACCAGGAGTGGTTAACGCTCGTTAAACCCGTTGAACCTTTTGAACCCTTTGTTCAAAAATAGCAAAAATTAAATGGAATATTGATGAGATTAAGATGTCAGAAACGGAAGTTTGAATCGTAGTTGTGTACAAAAATTGGGAAAAGAAAAATGTTTTTTGAATTGTGTGGACCCTTCAGCTTTCATTGTTTACAGGGCCCATATTCTGAAAGTAGTAGTAAAGTATTAGAGCTGCCAGTCGACCAACTGAAAACTCGTCACTGTCAGAGAATGAAATAAAAACACTCTTTAACTATTTCCATGAAACGTTTGCAGGGGGAAGCAAACAAAGAAAGATCCCGCATTTTGAGTGTTACAGCTTTCAACTTTTCATAATTTGCCAATTGAATTATTTCCTTTTCTATTGCTGCATCGGTTCAAAACATAGGAAACGCACCTCCACTATTATAGGATATTACTGTCATGGAAAAATTAAGCAATCCATAAAGCATAGGGATATCCATAACCTATTGTTGAAGCCACAGTAAAAAGCTGAACGATTTGGAATCCAAGATGTATAGAAGATAGTGACTGTGACAGAGAGAGAATAATAACTGTAGTATTTAATGGAACTTCCCCTCGTATTGAAAAGTCTTTTTTTTTTTTACAAATTCGTTGTTATTTTAATATCAGTTGGTATTAGTCAGCAAACAATAGTCTGCACGCAGAATAAGTTGTAGGATATATGCCACCTGTATCATAAAACTTCGGTCGTGATCTTGGTTATACCTAATGAAGACATACAAACAGCAAATGCAAAGACAAGTGTCGCACCAAAAAGGGAAGGCAAGGGGAGCAAGTACCCGATATCCGAAATTAACAGTTAAATTTGGCAAAAATATGAATATAAGGCATTTATAATTGCAATTTGAGTATTGACTTTTTAAACGTTTCAAAGACCCAAAGCAGCTGATACTAAGTTGTTTAAAAGAACTCTGAGAGACTTGAAGCAACCTTTCTCCTTAGACCCCTTAGCTGAATTTTCGGATCGTGTTCTGAAATCCAATTTTTTGCCCCTCCCCCCCTCCCTTCAAATTTCTGGTTGTGTTACTGATAAAGACAGAGCTATAAAAGCATTACATCTTATAAAAGTAACTGCAATACAATAACAGAAACAAAACATGGGAGTGCCATTAACAAAACGGTTGTTTACACACCGTCCATCTCGTTGACTGCCTTTCTTATGCCAAGATGGCCTTCAAAAAAGCGTTGGATTTTATGTTAGTCAGACGGCGTACATCTTGCAATTAGCTGGTATTAGTTTTATGCCATGTACTAAGGGAATATAACTCTCAATTTTTATAAGTAGTTTACAAAAAAACGAGGTCATTTTACAGCCACTACTGCTAGACCAAATTTATAATGTGTTACAATCGCCGTGCTTGTTATGACAAAGCAACCTACTACTTGAACGGCTGAGTGAAAATACAAAACAAAAATTTGAAAACTGCACTTCTTATCATATTCTTCAGAATGTCGAAACTGAATGACGTATAGGTAAAATAAATAGTTTAAAACCCGCTGTACTTTAGCATGGTACTCAACTGATGCTGAACTACCACAATTATGCACATGGAGTGCTTCTACCATTAGTTAACGTATTCAATCAACGCTTTAAATATTTTAAACAGTTCAAAAACATTTATAGCATGAGTCAATAACAACAAACCTAATACTAAACCATAAGCTTTCGCTCATCATCAGAGAAAAAAAAATAGGATTGGCATTGATATTAGACAGTTACCTTGTTTGCCTTTCCGTTGCGTACTTGTGTTGGAATTGCTGTGACCAGATATTCAAGTGACTCATGGGCCTACAAAGAAGACAAAGTAGAGCCTTTCAGTTTAATAATTTATAGAAGACTACTAATATAGGAGTGCTATACATGCCAAATATGACGTAGTAAGTGCATTTATTGCCCGAGTGTAATGAGGCTTTAATACTCGATTGACTTTGAAGTTTCACATGTATACTTGTCTATTAAAATTGTAAGACTACCACAACCTACAAAGAAAATACAAAATTTTTTCAGTAGTAATGTCACAAGTGCGTAATTTTATCGATAATTTTTCAACCACGAGTTGCACTGCGAAGCTGAAACAATACCAAGTGCTTGCGCTCGGGAACGTAACGAGTGGTTGAGAAAATGTATCGCTTATGCTTGAGTTGTATTAGAAACGAGAATATACCATTTCCTCTAAAAAACAACTTTAAAATAAAAACTTCCAGCTTTAAAATATTCCAGTTGTACTGCAGCGATTTCCTGCTTTTATTCATAATAACTCTTTGCACAAATGATAAAAGTCAACAAATTGTCGCCAAATGAACTCTTTGGCTCGTTTAGCGCTCATAGGAGTGGTATTTTCTACCTTAGCCTCGGTGGAAGCAGTTTTTTCCCCAGCATCTCACAGAAAATGTGCATAACGTAACTCTCCGTGAACGCAGACGATAGTTGTAGGACGAACAACAATACCAGTCATGGTGCATAAACCAAGTAATACGTATTTTATTGTTTTATTTCTAATGAAAATCTTGTTTCTTAGATTTGAAATAGAATATGATCCGTAACGCTACTAAGTTTTACGAAAATTATTGACAATGAAACGATTTACATTTAACCGCATTAATTTTTCACGAACTGCGGTTTCTGCTGCCGTTACAGTTTATTGTTGGAATTTTAGGGACGATTAAGAGAACTTTTCGATTAGTTTTTTATGCTCGGGAAGAAAAGCGAGTGTTGGTAGTTTGACCTTGTTGGGCCAACCGATCGTACCAACGGATCGTTAAGTCACAATGGTAACTAGAGAATATCTGAGCTTTGTTGGGAAGTCATCTCGTGCTTCACGTAACGAGCAATGATTCTGAAACGTCGCATTTACTAGCAATATGTTAGATGGAGTTCTGTCATGCTTGCTTTGCGGTGAAATCCAAAAAGACAGTCGATTCGATTGCAAAAAAAAAAAACAACTTGGAGTTGCGAAGCTGACAGATTAAATGATAAAATACCCAGTGCTCGTTTCATCCATGTTAAGGAAGGGTGATTGGCTGCTGGCTGCCTTTTACTGGTTTCCCATTGTTTAAATGCTGTTAGAAAATTATGAAGGTATAGTTCACCGTTTAAATAGTGGACTGTAAACCCACTTTTAGCAACAATCAGTGAAAGAACCCCAACAACAAGGACAGCTTAAAAATTGCGGTATTGGTTAGGCGTGTTTTAGATAAGATTATTAATATCTGTTGTCGAGGTGTTAAAAGATTGGGTAAATATTCAATTAAATAATCACATAATTTTTAAAGGGTGAAATAAGTAATTTTTGTGCTACAAAGTCATATTGTTTTACTGTATTAACTGTAAGAATTTTCATAATAGTGAATATAGAAATGTCTCAACTCACTCGTGTGTTCACTTCAGCTGCAGCGTAACACAATCCATAGAGATTTAGAACATCTCTTATAAGTGCAGCTACAAAAAGACCGTTAAAATTTTTCAAGTACAGCGGAGGTTCATTGTTTGTTTTGAAAACTCGTACAGTAAAGATAATGTTCATCGTAATCCCGGACAACAGCAGTAAAAGAAAGGGTGAAAGAACTTGGTTAATTTCGTGTACAACTTTACAAAGACATTCATGCCTTGTGCGCACACGTGCCACAAATTCTACTGTCAATTGACTGTCGGAACGGTTTTTCATTTCTTCGTTAAACATCTCGAAACAAACAATGATCATGTGAAAGCAAAATGCTAGAGCACAAAGTGTAGCATTGACAAAATTGTATGTAAACAAAGCATACGTGCTGCTTAAAGTTATGCCTGTAGCTGAGAGAGAATCAGGATAGTTATCTAATCCAATCAGTTTAAACATTACATTCACGTGTTGATGAAACGAAGACTCGTTTACGATGTTGACATTTGCAATTATAAACAATATCATAACAATCGTATTTGCAATGTTGACTATTATAACCATTCCAATAAAACGTAGGTACAGTGTTCTACCATTGCTGTTGCTGTCGTATCCCATTGACACATTCAACAATGTCAGCATCAAATCACTGAACTTCTTTAATTGTTTACCACGGAAAAGAAGACCACATGAAATTGACATTAAGCCGTTTAAAATTAACGAGGTCATCATAGCCACTACTGCTAGACCAAATTTGTAATATGTTACAATCGCCGTGCTTGTTATGACAAAGCAACCTACTACTTGAACGGCTGAGTGAAAATACAAAACAAAAATTTGACAACTGTATTTCTTATCATATTCTTCAGAATGTCGAAACTGAATACCGTATAGGTAAAATAAATAGTTTAAAACCCTCTGCAATTTAGCACGGTACTCAACTGATGCTGAACTACCACAATATTTGGCCTTTCGGTACATTTCAGAATGAGGAATTTCAGTTGAAACACGTTGAGCGATGGTGGACACCTTTTTGCGTGTTGTTGTATTCTTCATCGTGTTTGAAAACAGAAACTTGGGGTGGTTGATAATATTTCAAAACCACCAGATACACACGGTGTTCGCTAAGTTACCACACATGAGCTTCAATGAAAAAAGGATGGTTGCTGCTGTTATCGGAAATTTAATAAATGTTACACCCTTCAAGAGTTATGTCAATATTGCCTCAATACGAACAGGATGTTATCGTAAAAAACGATTATGCCTAAAAGCCTAAGCATTATACAAATAATTTAAGGGCATTGGTTCGACGAGAATACAAAGAGATTTTTGTACCTATGAAAATTGGACCTTCGCTGAAAGAACAAACAAATTAAGTGAAATGTCTTTTCCCCTTTTAAGCATCGAGAGTAAAGAAAAGTTGGGGGTTCAGTATTAGGAGCATTAAAACATTGGATACCAATGCAATATTTTAGCCTTTTACGTGGGAATATCGATTTCGAGTTTGAGAATTTGGAGTTCTTAAAATTCAACCTTCAGGCTTTCTTTTTATAAAGTGATTAGGTCCACTTTGAGATACAAGAATCTTTGTCCCGATTCCTTGATGGACCTAACAATACTTAGGGAAACTAAGCCATACTAGGAAAACTAAACTATAATAGGGAAACTAAATCAGAGATCTGGACATCTCCTCCGGTCACCTCCCCCTTGCATAGTTGTCAACCACTTTTACAGATTTGTGTTTTACAGATTTATTTTTATATTGAAAATAATATGAAATTACGTGTTGGGCTTCGTGCACATTTTTTAAAATTTTGTATATACTGTCGGGGAGATGGCGATTAAACTAACAGTTAATTATTATATCTTTATGCACTATTTTCATTCTTTATTAGCAGAAATTCTCATCGAGAAATGGACAGTTCAAATTTCAGTTTTCTTTTTCCACCTTTTTTATTTACCAATGTCTCAACACATTTCCAAATTAAATAACGAAGTTTAATACTTTAAAGTCACTCAATGTGTCGTACAATATGCAACATACTAGAACGTTAGGTTTTTAAACTACTAGAACTTGGCAAATGAGAAAAAATTTCATAATTTACCAAAGGTATTTTCTGTCGGTGCTCTTATAATGATTGTATATAAATACGGATGCAAACCTATTTATTTTTGCCTTTTGGATTTAAATTTCAGACTACCTGAGTAGCCCCTATAAAGGTTTTATCATCAAATACCTAAGCATACTAATAATTTTACTACAAAAATGAACACTTTTTATGCCCTGTTACTAAGTGATACCGAACATTGAAGACTGAATGTAATGGCACGAGAAAGACGTGATTATGACATAAAGTTCCATTTCTTCTAGTCAGTTGGGCGATAAGTCTGTCCTCCTGTCCGGTGTTTTTCAATTTTTGCAGGAGGTACAGATGTATGACAAGATTTAGATTAGGGGTTTGAATGACATCTCTGTAATGTGTGGTGCAGTGGCAACCCGGACCACTGCACTGTGACTGAGATTAGCGCTAATGACCAAGTTGTCGACGCGCCATTAAGCCTCAATCCCCCCCCTCTTCTAGTGTATAAATCTTCAGCCGGTCTTTTTTCCGGTCTACAAGGCCGAAAAATATACAAATTCTACTAGGTTATTATGTGTGTGATTGCAACTGCATTTTTGATACAGAATTGTTTCAGACGATACCAGTTTTGCAGTGTTCTGAAAGTAAAGAAAAATATTTTCTTTAACTAACAACCGACTATTATGTTTTTAAACTAAATAAGCAAGATAGTTAATGCTGTCATGAAGTAGAAGAAATGTCAATTTAGTTTACATCCTTCCAAATTGTAGTTTTATAATTTTGAATGTAGTGCTCATACTCCCACGTAGAAAACGCAATTTGAGTGATGGGATACGAAGGTGAATTATCCGCTCAATGTGTGATCAGTTATTAAGGCCCTGTATCCTTTTTGTGAATCTTATTTGCATCCACTCGAGTGCTTGCATATGTTTTTTGAGGTAAGGCGGTCAAAGATCGACAACACATGTTAAAATTGGCCTGATAAGTTCCAGATATAACTTAATATAAACTTCAGGTGTTCTTGATGTTATAGTGCGGCTAATTTAGATGGAGCCATAAATTGCTTTTTTAATTGTTTCGGATATATGGGGTCTCAAAACGTAATTGTGAATCTATGATGATCCCCAAGTCTTTGGTGTGCGATGCCTCGTTAATTGGGGTTTCCTCCCTGAAATAAGTATGTTTCGGATTTAGAAACCCAAAATCAATAGTAAGGAATTTTTCTGAGTGCATGCTTAACTTTCATTCAGTACACCATGAGTGGAGAAGGTTTAAAGATTATTACAAGATAAGACTATCTTGATTGGTTAGGACCTGTTGTTATTTGGTGTCATCAGCAAACTTATTTAACAGAATATTGTAATCAATTCCTTCACCAAAGTCATAAAAGAAGCCTAGATTAAAAAAAAACAAAGGCTCCAATATGGATCTTTGTATCGTAAGACTTACTACTGGCTTTGGTACTCATCTTTCACCTTTGATTACTATCGTCTGGGTTCTACTAGTTAGCCAATTGGCAATCCATGTAAGAATTGGGCCCACAATACCATATTTTTTCAATTAATGGATTAGGAGTTGATGATTCACTTGGTCAAAGGCTTTAAAACAGTCAAGAAAAATGTCATCAACTGGGATGTTATGATCTAAATCACCCAAAAAGTTGCCATAAAAGGTTAGTAAGATTGAAATTGTGGAAGGTCCAGACCTGAAGCCATGTTCGTTATTTGAGATTAAGTTTTGACTATTTTAAAAAATCGGAAATATCACGAATCAATATACGTTCAAAAATTTTACAAAGATGAGATGTGATATTAAAAGGCCTGTGATTTGTAGGATCTGTGTGATTACCTGAAAAAGTTAATCTGGTCATGACCAGAACAGATCAACTAATATGAGCAAGGGAGTTATTTACAATAAAAGAATATGAGGATTGAGGCCAGGCAGGTCAACGTTTACATCTAAGACATGCTTCGTTAAAATAAGAACAAACATTTTATAAATTTTGGTATTAGCACTTAGTCGGTTACATTATCAGGTGGTAAACCTGCTGATAATGTCACACGCCTGCCTATCATCATGACGAACCATTTAACTTCTGTTTGAAGACAACCCCGCCCTATGAGTTCGACATTTATAGTCTGTTGGCTTGCATCTTCGGCTTTTAGAAATATTTGCTCAAGTTCACTTAATGTGCAAATACCTCACAAATTCCCACTCGTTGCTACCACTCTACAATATTAAATGATGATTTATCTTCCATAAGCAAACAATCCATACAGCCCTTTTGCTAACCAATAGCGATAAGCATCTACTTAGATGAAATCAATTTCTGTCTCGTGGCTGCCATGTGAAGTTGCTATGCATACTAGCCACGACAAACCGCTGGAGTCAAAGACAAATGCGTAAACCTAGAAGCCATCTGGAATGGTCAGCACATTGAGAAAGACCAATTAAGGGATTATTTTGCAAACACGCAAAAGCGTGCAGCCCCAAAAATGAGATAAGCTGAAAAAAATTATAAAGAAAAGTATTCTTCCAAAGAAAGACAACAAAACTATAGCTAAATCGAAAGCATACCGAAATAATATCATTGTCTGAAGTATTGGTTAAGTTGCTGAATTTCTGCAGCACCTACTACAGGATGATCATCCACCACCCTGGCCACATAACCAAAACGAAAATCCACGCTATTGAAATGCATGTGAACCAACCGAAACCTGTCGAAAAAATGGAAACTAGCTTAGGCTGTGACTTCGAAGTGCATCTTAATAATCAAACACGTTTAGGAGAGTATGCTCAAAAGATATATCGCTTGGGACAGAAAGTTTTTACCATGTACGGTGTTACATTTTCTCCCGATGAACAAATCAGCAGGCAGTGGTGCCAAATTGTTATTTTCCTGATCACTTTTGCGTTGCAAATAGTTGGATCAGTCTATTTTCTAGCTGTTGCTATCACCATATTCGTCAACACTAAAAAAATCAGCATGATTGCAATGCCTGTTGGATTTTTTCTTAATGGTCTTATGGCTGCGAGTTGCTCCATTGTTTTTAACTGGAAGCAAGAGCGTTTCTGTAATTTGGTAAGAAAATTAGTGTGTGTCACCATGAATCAACATAACCTTGTAGGACATTACCTGTATCGTAGATTATTGCGATCAGTGGTAGCATCGATAATCGTCAATACCACTTTGACTGTCATGCTTGTAATAACATGCATTGTAGTTAGCAACAAAACTGCTTTTCTTGCCGAGCTTAAGCTATTTTTATTCAACATCGATGCAGAATCTGTTTCATTAGTATACATTCAGCCAATTATATTCATTATTGAAGCAATTTTCGTGACAGTGACTTACAACTATCTCACTATTTGTGTTTGCTTCTTTTCTTTCTGTTTTCACATGGTAGACACCTGCTTTGACTCTTTCCAATGTGAACTGAAAGCTTTATGCAAGCAACCGCTTACTGCAACTAATCTTACCCATGTCCGAAATCACTACGAAAGTATATGTAAGTTGGTGGATGAACTGAGTAAGGTTTTGTCGCCTGTTGTGCCTATTTTGATCAGCGGAATTACACTGGATATTCTCTTTCTTGTGCGATTATTTAATTTTGCTGCAATTCCAGTTTATGTCATCTATTCTTATGCATTCTTTGCTTTTACGTTCATTCGAGATGCTACTTTACTGTTATTTATTAATTATAAACCAGCTCATATTCACGCAAAGGTGAGTGATATTACTATTAAATAAATTGAAATAATTAGTTCGTAATAGATAATTGAAGGTTTCATGAGTGCACGTGAACCAAACAGCACACTCTAATCCATACTTAAAAGTAAACATTTACTGGTTGGATACAAAAGCATATGCGTAACAATGTTCGTTGCTGAGTAATACAATAACAAACGTATGTGCTGTGGCTATCAGACCCACAAAGGGAATTGAGGCTTTATGTGCCAACCTGCACCACGCGCTACAGAGATATTATCATGCATCTGTCTGTTCCTTCTGCCAAAAAATAAAATTCCGGACAGGAGGACAAACTCATCCCCCAAATGATGTGCTTAGTCATGCGGAAGATGGAAATGGTGATGAACATGATTAAGTTGATGACATTCCATAAGCAAATGATGTACCATGAGTGGTCCGGCAATACCAATGACATTTAGAAGAGAAATCCTCCTAAAAAAATAAGCGGTGTATTAGATTGGTATAACCATTATGTAAACACTCCGTTTTCTCGGTAACTGCAGTCAGAAACTGAGGGTAAAGCTCGAATAGTGCCTTTAATAGCCCTCAACTTATGGCCGTCTTGTTTCTCCCATAAGGCTTGCCAAACAGCATGCCACTTTAGTAGTATAGGCGTAGGGCAAGGGCATCCCAAGGAATTTTTCTGAGATATCCCTTTTGAAAGGACTAGAAAGAGCCACGTTTGCTGACACATTCGCTAGCATGGCTTGGGATCTAGTCTTCCCTTGACCAGGCAAGCGTGAAAACAGCTCTTGGGCGTCCGCTGGTTACACAATGTCAAGGGCTTCCGGGCACTCATGGAATCACCAAGAAGATAAAATGTATGCACCAATGGTCAAGGACCGAGTCAACAGCCATGTCGTGTGCCAGAAGCTCCGCTGAAAACACAGAAAAACCTGATAGAAGGAAATGGGAAAGAGTCACTCCCTCACGCACACAGTGACTTGCCACGCCAAGGGAAAGCTGTTGGAATCTGACTTACTGGTACGACAACCGCCAGAACTCTTGCAAGTATACGCTGCTTGCTGGTGAAGTTGAACGTTTTGAGAGGAAAGCTCGACAAAATTTGAAATTGCCCCTTGGGACACGTCATGGGGCCACTGGTAACTCCCCAGGCCTCAAGTACTGGGGCCAATCTCCTGACCAGGACATGGCAAATATAGAGGATGCAAGGCATGACGTATTGTTAAATTAAATACAAGACTCGATCCTTTTATGGTAACCTAGCTGAGTCCCGGTCAGCCGACACTCATAAGGCCGACACCCAAAAGGCCAACAGATAAAAAGCATACAACCAAAAGGCCAACAGGTACAAAAGGCCGACCCACCAAATAGCCGACATATATAAAAGGCCGACATCCCAAAAGACCGAAAGGTAGAAAAGGCAAACATTCTAATTCTAATCTCCATGATAAATCTGGATGACGGGCGAAAAATACGGAAAAAAAGGAAAAGGCCACAACAATCACTTTATTCGCTTTTCATTCTTCGTGCACGTGTTACGTCTTTGCTACGGTGCCAAACAATTTCGTCTAAACCGTTGATTGTTGATGGGTAAAATGAAGAAATCCGTGTTTCAACTAAACGTATATAGTGTAAATCAAACTAAGCTATATAGTAAATTTCGAGGCCTCGAAATTAGCAGCCACAAACGATAGAATGTCTTATTTATTTTGTAGAAGCGGTCTTTCAGAGCTGAGCTGAATTGTTTCAAGAAGGGTAACAATGAGCACGAGGCTTATCATTGCTATCTTGCAGAGTAGCAGACAACATTAAGACCTCTGTAAGTGAAAAAAACAATAATAAATAATACAAATAAAACAATAATGAAGCATTGTTTGGCCGGTTGTCTGCCTCCCCCACAAAACAAAAATGTCAAAGTCGCCAAGGCTAAAGGTTTCAACTTTGTTCTACAAAAGCGTATTTATTTACTTCCCACAGAAATATTTAAATATCAGTGCCTGGACAAGGAGTCCGGAAAAAGGGTCGAAGCTGCATCCTGCCTGGGGTCACTGATTGAGTGAGCGAAGCGTAAATTTGATTGACGAAACTTAATTCGCACATCAAATCATAATAGTGTTGCAAACGGTGCATTCAGCACCACCCGTCCGTACAACGGAAAGCAGCAAGCAATACAACATTATTAGCCAGCACAAATTTTTTCATGCAACGATGCTTGACAGTACCAATTTTTAAAACGGAGCATCCAGTGATTGGCGCCACGGAATGCGCTGATTGAGTGAGCGAAGCGAACAAAAATCACCGTTTGTTAGCCAGACTCGCAAACATTAGATTAAACAAACTTAATTCGATGAAAGCGTTTGTTAGCCAGTCACCACAAAATTTCGATTGAAGAAACTTAGTTCGGTGAAACCATGGACTTACACATGAGCAACCAAACCGTACCAGTGTTGAAAATGAAATTGAATTTGGTCCCCCACCAAAAACGATGCATACGGTGTGCAAATGTTGCATATGGTGGATCCACGACCGACCGTGCGTAGCACGGGCTTCCTCTAGTAGCTTATAAAACTTCATTCAACTAGCCTGAAGTTTAAGTAAGTGGTTTTATTAAATGTTGCATTAAACTAGCATAAATTACTTTAAAAAAAATAACTGTTCATGTGTTGAAAAAAATAGTGGGTCCCACTAGTGGGAATCCAAATTGTCACACTGACCCTGTTGTCGCATGTTGAGGCCCAGACTTTGATTTGCTAGAGTTTACCGTCAACAATACATGTTGACGTTACCCTTCGCAATTCCGGCCACCTGCCTTTCTCATTGCAACCGAGCAAAGAATGAACACGCTCGTCCTTTTTAATTTCAATCGGGCAAAGAATGTACATGATCATATGTTTCATTGCTCTCATAAAAAGAGTGAACATGTTTGCTCTATCGCGGTAATTTGCTCCGTTTTAATAATTGGCTGTCACAATACCAGTTTATTTTTTCGTTTGCCAACCCTCACCAATGGTTCGGCACAAGCGACATATTACGAAAATCCCAATAAATTACGAACATCACAAAAGGCCGACAGTTACAATAGGCAAATCGGTTACATCTAAAACAAAATTAGCAAAATTCTGAATTTTGTCTTACAATCTTAAACCGTGAATCCTTAGTAACTTAAAAAAAAACCTGAAAAACAAAGCCTAAAATAAAAGTTGCGTGCGAAGACTTATAAGAAATGCTCAGTTGAGCCTTTTGGTTTGTCATGTATTTCTGTGTCCATGTGCTTTCTAAGGTCAACGTCCCTCATTTTCGCAGGTGGTGGGGTTCTCCTCTTATGATATTTCTGCCAACACGTATTTGTCCCTTCCTAGCCTCGCCCCCCCCCCCCTGGTATGCTCCAGAATTCATAATGAGTGCGGTTGCGAGTTCGAAATTTAAAAAAGCATACTTTAGGCTAGTTTAACGAAGTTTTGTAAGGTCTGCGTTTTGTACCTGTCGGTCTTTTGGGACGTCTGCCTTTGTACCTGTTGGTCTTGTGGTGTGTTGGACTTTTGTACCTGTCGGCCATCTGATGTGTCGGACATTTCTACATGTCGGCCTTTCGGAGGGGGGGGGGGGGATTGAGGCTTAATGGCTTTTCCGGTGTAGGCCTTTCATCTGTCGGCATTTTGGGTGTCGGCCTTTTGACTCAACGCAGCCAATTTTATTAATCATGTTGAATGCCAAAATCTACTACATTAACCTTTTTACGTTTTTGTTCTTTGTTCTTTCCAAAAATCCAAATCATTAAAACTTAGTATTCCTAAACAAAGAGAACACAATAGTACGTTATGCCTGAAGTTTAAAATATGCTGAAGCCTAACCCCATTTCTCACCACCATGATGAACGCTTATGCAAGAACACAAAATAACTAATTCCATTGATGAAAGCAAGTTTTAGAAGGTGGGAATCTAAACAGTCGGAGAGCAAAGCATAGCCGACCAAAGAGGATGCAAGATCGAATCACGTTACTAACTTTTCACAGGGGCTAATAAAAAAAAAGCTCTCCATCAGCGTACATCTTGAGTGAAAGGGGTAAACCAACGTCAAAAGCAAAGTACTAATGTTGTAGTAACTGTTGTTGTGTCTTTAAGCCGTGATGTGTGGATACGTCTATTTATTAATTCTTCCGACAACGTAAACTCAATTACTTAATAGCCTTCGGAATAAATGTTTCACTTTCTCTCATCCCCTCTCTACTGCACAAGACAGTCAGGCAATGGACAATATTTAACTAAGGTGCATGTGGGGGTTTTGTCTGCTAAAACGCACCAAGTCAATATGGAATATTCCAGAGGTCATAATAACAACTCTCCATTTCAAAATTCACTTGATTTCTTTTTCAAGATCAGTTAAAATACATTAAAAGTATAAAAACTAAATTTCCATTGCCCAAATCAGTTATATAGCTTATTTGGTTAATGTTGTTAGTAGGGCTACTTATTCATGGGTCGGTTGGGAGAAGTGTTGGAGCTTCCGGGAAATGTACAGCAGGTGCAACGGGCACCTCACGCACAGGGTGGGGGGGGGGAGTGGTTAGCTCGCCAAGAGGGCCTGGAGAAATGCTGTAAACTTCCCAAGTACATTCCGGAAGCTGGAGTATTTTGAAGACATTTTCCTGTAACTCAGAGATGTAATTATCAAAAGAAATTATTTCAATTTTTTTCCGTATTTTTTTATGAGGTCTTCTGTAGGGGGAGCCAACCGGGGGATTCCCGGGTGTGCAGGCGGACCAAGCCAACACTGCTGGAGTGAAATTACAATGCTTCATTGTTTATAGCAATTTTTGTACAGCAATGGTCTGATATCGACTTTATTTCTTTGTAAAATTGGAAAGATTGTTACTACAAACCCCAAATTAGTTACTAATCAGTATGAGGAACCTAACATATAATTTGCATAGCTTTCTTTACAGCATAGATCAAGTCCAAAAGCTAATATTAACTTTCTAGCATAATTTTGTATTGGAATTCGTCCTAGAATAACAAAAAAAAACCGCTCTTTTGCAGTCAGGTAATATGCAACAAGATAAAGTTAACCTTTTCTTAAAAATTTTTCATTATCAAACGCAAATTACTTGCCCTAAGAGGTTTGCATTAATACATGAAATCTTTTTAATTAAATGCGAGAGGTAATCATTATGTATCTAGGAAGCGAACTAGTGAAAAACTGATCGGAAGATAAATAAAAACTGTGTCGTCCTCCAGATAACACTGGCCTATTTTCTTCTGTATGATTTCATCAGTTGTGCTATTGTGCTTCCTTTACTCTTAATTTCCGTAAAATGCCTGGAGAGTTACATCTACTGATTTATTTAGTAGTTTCAGTTAAGCTAGTCTAACTGATAACATCTAAATAAATTATTAAATTTTATTGTGATCATCGATGTTTCAGGATAAAGATATCAATGCTGCAAAGTTCGGCCTTTCTTTGTTTATTAAGCGATTTATGACAGCAGACGTGGGGATAAGTGCTTCTGGGTTGTTTACTCTTAAAAAATCATTTTCTCTTACGGTACGTCTGCATTTTACTCTCTTCCTTTCATCATTCAAAACGATAAAACAAAACCAAAAAAAAAAAGATATGTCTAGTATCATAAACACTGATAAAAACAATGAAGGAAGAAGAAATGTACCAGATGACGCTACTAGGAGTTCGAATAGATAATTAAATGCATTAAGGCAGCCTTCCCCCCAGTAAATGGCCAGTTTTATAGAGCATTGTTATGATTTCCCGTTTGCATGAAAATAGCAAACTTTTGATTAGATTTAGTTAGATCCAGGGTTAAAAGAAATAGAGGCCTAGATCCCGTTTGCATAAAAATATCGTGACTCGAAAAAAACATGACGTCATCAGTAGGTGCGTCTTTGTGGAAAAGACAGTTCGAATCACTACTTAAACAGAAATTTCAGTTTGAAAGACACAAACAAACAAACAAATTAAATTATCGATATTCCCACTGCGGACTTCAATAGACTAAGTATTAACGAGGTTCCTACTGTGGACACACACACAAACAAATAAACAAACAAAAAACTACTAACTAAGTTATATAAATTAAAAAATAATGCAGCTGATGAATAATGCAGTTTTTAATTTACAAAAGTTCAGTTAAACTATTATTAACTGTGAATTTGGACTAAAAATCTGAAGATGCAAGTTATCAGCCTTTTTACAAAACAAGAACTTAGGAAATAGATAATGAATGGATTACCGGGATTATAGCAGTGAAATACAAAATGATTGAAAAATAATATTTTGTGAACAAACAAAATAAAAGGAAAACGTTTTGCAAATAAACAATAGTATTGAAAATATTTTTTTAATGACATTTCTTTTTTCTTTTTTAAATGATAGAAGGCACCAACGACGCATTAAAAAATGCTTTGCATGGTTAAAAATATAGAAGTATGATATTTGCTGATTTTAAAACCCATTTCACATTATAGGGCCAATATTGTTTCTTAAAGACAAATGGTATAAATAAAAAAAAGAACTGAAATAAAAATATTGGACGGTAATATTTTTGCATTGTTATAGAAGAAAATTTAGAATTACTGAAATTTGCAATATGACTTTAAAAACTTTAAATTTATTATTTAAACAACTGTTTAATGAGAAAAAACTAAGTTCATGATTCTTAAATGTAAGAAATACAATGATGTTGCGTGCATGCTGTGGTAGAAGTAAATGCAGTGAGGGAAAAGCGGATTTTAAAAATAACAAATTCGACCATTTGTAGGCTAATTAACCAACAACTATAATTTTATCATATTTCCATTGCCATGTAGTCTATTTAACGACAAAACAATAAAATAATAACAAGACAAACAAAATAAAAAAGTACTACGAGCATTGACCATAAAGGAGAAACGTATTGTACAATAACATAAACAAACATGTAACATTTTGGCAAAATTAATAATTAACTTTTCATATCTACACTGATCAACTCTTAAAAATTAATTAGGCCCAAATAACAATTTAAAAACGTCATGAAAAAATAAAACCAAATTCATAACTAATGTATTAAGCCACGTGTTTTGCATAAAAATATAGAAATACCCAGACTGCGGTAATAAATACAAAACAGAATGATTATAGTATCATTTGCCAAGAAAATTTGCATGCTTCTATACAAATTTAAAAAAAAATTAAAATTGTAAACGTGAAACAGCTGTACGATTACACCATTCTATTAAAATATTTTTGGCCACGAAAAACGAAAAACTACTATTACGTAACCTAAAAATATCAAATAAAAATTTTATGTATTATTTTTAATCATAACAAGAAATAAATCTGTTGATACACTTGAAATGTTTGTAATAAATAATTCTTACATAAATATTGAGCTTTTTTCGTTGCAAATGCCTTTAAAAATGCTTAACACGGCTTCGTTTTTCTTCATATTATTTATTTTCGAGTTTACTGGTATGTTTATTATAAAATTGTATTCAGTAAGTTAACTTTTGCAGTTATAGCGTCTTTATTCCAAGGTTGTGTAACATATGTTAAGTTTATTTCAACAACTAAAATTTAGAGAATTAGTATTTATAACCTAATATTTTTATGTGTATACGTGTGCACTGCATACGACCGATAGCTACGTGCTTGATTTGTAAAACTGTGGAACTGCTATAAAAAATCCAGTTGGTTTTCTTTCTGATGGCAAGCAAACGAAATTAATATTTAAAAAATTCAGGCTTATTCTTTGACAACTGATTTTTTTATTCACTTTACAGTAATAATTATGATTCTACACGTACAGAATCAGAGGTAATAGCTCGTTGTTGCAAATAATAGAGCGAAGCTGTTTACTTACAATAATCTAATTGCTTTAAAATCACCATTTCGTAAGTTTTTGGACGACAAATTAATGGAGTTAAAATTTCCAAGCTTTAATTTTGGATAACGGGATTAGTTAATTAGCAATTACACTGACGATTTTCGCTAATTAGAATGAATAGTAATGGAAGTGAATATTTAATATCGTTGATTTAATTGTTTTTACCTATGTAATCGAGTGTTTTTTCCATGCTTCAGAATGCAACTGATACCATCCATGTGCCGAATGCTGTATTTATTCTAGTTTCTGACCATGTAACGACATAAAAATTTTGTTTTACAATGGTTAAAAATGCAGTGTTGAAACTTATTTACAATAAATTCATGGATATGAATTATTACCAGTTGTAAACAAAATAGCATTATATTCAAAATAATAGGACAAAATATCGTTTCCCTATTTCGTAATTCTAATAAATTGTTTTCCTATAGTTCCAATTTAGTTAACAAACTATGTTTTTTTTGTTTTTTTTCCAGATCGTCGGAACTCTGGCTACGTATGCCATAATTTTGTATCAAGCTCAATAATAATCAGAAATCTGCACGAAAACTTTGAATTCATGAACAATTGTTCAGTTGAGGAAGTGTTTAGAAATCATTATAATAATGTGTGGAACCGTTTTAGTCATTTACGTATTTTAATATAGAAACAGAACATTTTAATCTATTTTTTGCTAGCTGAAAAATTTAGTGCCTAGATTGAAGATTTTTAGTTATCTACATTCCGTTTCTTTAAAAAATTAATAATGTCTAATGGATAGTGCATTTTATTGAGAATAAATCTGTATTTGTAGGGGGAAAATGTTAAAATGGAGGCCAGTTGACAATATCTTGGACTGATCACACAAATCGCAGAACTTCTGTATGCAAATGATAATCACATGCGAAACTGATTATATTTTGTCGAAATTAGTGAAGCTTAATTGAGTATCAACTTAAGCAAGTGTTTATTTAATGATGCGTTGTTGTTGGTGTATCACGGGCTAGTAAAATTTAGCATGTTTGAATTTGTTCACCATATTTTTTGAGGTTGTACCATTCGTAACAGATACTGTGTACACCTCATAAATGTATCTTTATGAACCAATTGTCGTTTTATCATTTTCATAAAGTTATTGGAATATACTAGACAATCACTCATAGAAATATCCACGAATATGAAAGCAATTTATATTTTTTCGAGAACGTATTGTAGATGCTGTGTCCAGCAAAGCAGTCCACAAAGACTGCCAAATGCAATACCCCAAATTGGAAAAAGGTTTTTCTGAAGCCGCTGAACTTATATAGCATTGTATTTGTCTATAATTGTTGGATGACTTAGGGAGCTTGTGGCAGTTAAAGTGGTTTTATTTAATTTTTTTGTATTTTTCTGAGTTCAGTGAGTTGTACGTTGTAAGATAACTTATGGTATAATGAAGTCATAGTTAACGTCAATGTAGCTATGTTAGGTTGTAACTGCTGCAGCGATATTCAAAGCTAAGAACTCCTTCTTGTTAATATTGATATAATGAGGCGTCTGCCTATCTTCATCCGATAATTTCAGGACGGATTTGGGTCCGCAGGTGTTTTGAGGATCACTGATAATTCTCGCTCAACACTCCAGTTTATGAATATACTTTATGAACTAACTCAGAAACTGCACGTTAACAGTTATATTGTGTAACACTTACCCTACAAGTATTAGTGAACCTAATACAAGGATAACCTCCATTTTATAGATTTTTATAATACTGTTCTTACAACTAAGAAATGACGACACAAAATTGTATAATGTTTACGTTTATTTATTTATTTATTTTATTCTTTGGTACGTAAGCTTGAATGTTGTTACTCGACGTGTGAGGCCTTGATATCAGTACCACACTCTTCTACTATATTCTAACTGTGTTATCTTACTATGGTTGATGTGTGTAAAACACTATATTATGTATACAAAGATTCGGTGGGACATACAAAAGAGGGGGACCGTTTGCTCTACGGCCTCAAATATTAAATATTTGTGCATCCCTTCTATCTTTCGGTTGGCTTAGTTCACTTTTTATCCTGTCGTATTTGAATTTCCTTGGCAACCATTTGACAGTAGTTTACTTGTATTGCTGGAACAGTGGAGGGATGTTGTCAGCCGACTGAGCTGGCCCTGTTGTTTTTCCGAGCTGCTGTTGTTGGCAGCCTAATGCTGTAAATGGAAGAAACCGAGTCAGGGTTTCCCATCTGTCTGCTTCTGGGAAATGTTATTTCCAGTAGCCAAACACTTATGTATTGACGGAACTTGCTTTAACGCTTGTGCATGAGAGTTAATGTTTAGTTCTTCAAACTCATGGTAATGATGCAGTTTTGTTTAACCTAAGAACTACTGGCCGCTCTTTAGGATTACAGCTCCTGGGAAGCTTAGGTATTATTTTTTACAACGACGATGTCATTAAGTTGTTGTCCCCAGTAAACACAACTCTTGTGATCGAAAAAAAACTGAGTTCCTCTTTGTCCATGCGGTATGAGGAGTGAACGCTAGTCAACGATCCTCATAAAAACGGTCTCCATAGAATTCATAGCAATTCAGGATGTATCGAAATTTACACGTCGAGATAGCTTAGTTAATAGTACCGTAGTTGCATGAGTAATGTAATTAAATCGCGTTAATTTTTACGTTTAACTGTTTCACTGCAGCTTACAGTTTGGCAGCTACACTAGAATTACTGTACTTTACTTCAATTTATCACACAAAAAATTAAATAGTAAGTCAGGTTTTAGTTAGATATCATGAGGTACATTGCTCAACATATCCGTTAAAAGGACCAATGAGGTATTTATTTCAAGGTTTGTTCAATGCCTGATAGCCCATATCTCAGATAGGAGCATTGAGATCAGATGAGAAATTTGAAAAATGCTATCAAAATTCGAAAAAATGAATAGTACATGAAACGAAAAAAATATTACCGAAAATGCTACCAAAATTGCTACGAAAAATGTTACATTTTAGAGACTAATATGAGGGAAAACTTAATTTTATGTAAGGCTGGGTTGGAGAGTACTGAAATCGGACATCATCACATGTGTGAGCAAAAGAGTGTTGGTACGTTAATTCATGTTCGAAGGTATGCTAAATGGTTGTATGGTGCACAATAGCCATCAAAATGTGCATTAAGGGATTGTAAATGTAATTGTAGGCATACTGTGCATATGAACACTTTTGAGGTTGATTGTCCTCTATTAAACCAATATTGTTGTTAAGATAAAGTTGCTTAGTGTTTGAAAAATTGAATACCTACCTTTTTAATTATTAATATATGCTACTGCCATGGTAAATGCCTGTAAGCCACTACTAAAATTCTACTTTTTCAAAAATACTTACGTTTATAATACGCCCTGATTTTGGTGAGTTATTCTACAGTATACATAATATTCTACATGTAATCACCTGACCATAATAAGTAGAGGGATCACTTGAGCTGTCACGCTTTGAGATCTACCAACCCTCCCCTCAATACAAAACCCTCCCCTCATGCCATGTGTGTCTCACAACTTGAATTAAACGTGGCTATTTGTAAAAATTCACGGATATATTAAAAGTTTTGAACGTTATAAGCTGAATTCCACACCCTCAACAATGAACAGTAAAATCAGCTTAAGCGTTTACTCCACCTGGCCTATCACACGCTTTTATGTTTTTCCCTTTATTCTGTTTAAAGGAAAAAACATAAAAGCGTGTGATAGAAAGGACACCTGGTGTAAATACATAAATAGCAATACTAAAAAGAAAAGGAACTTCTGCACAGCAAATACTGGTTGTGTCAGATCGTCGCAATTTTGGGAAGTACAGTCACGAGATGCAGGGCGTGTTACTAATGCAAGAGATGATTGGGAGTTTTCCTTTGTGTTTTGACAGAATGTTTGACAACTACGCATGATTTGGTCGTGATAATTATAACTTGTAGTTTTGCGAGTAGGATTTAACACTGAGAGATTCTAGTTCTCTTCTGACTTACAAATGTTTCTCTTAGCTTACTTTACTTACTTTACTTTATTAAAAGTGTAGAATTAGACATTTAAGCTTTTGCTGTAAATAAGTGTGATACATGCAATAATCTATTTAGTTTACAAAACAATGAAAGTAGGCTATTCAACAAATTCATGCTATACACTAAAAACATGCTATAAGGCAAGCTAATGATATTCATGTAATGAAATATGTTATAATTCTTGCTATTTACATGTCATAGTTTGGCTATAGAATTCATACAATAAAACTCATCCTAATTGTTTACAATCTGATTCATACACATAATACATACCATAGTATAATTCGTACCGTACAGAAAATAATTTAAGATATTAAAGTGATTTATAATCATAATAATATATATGATTATAATAATAATAAGGTTTACTCTCATCAAAAAGTAGGAGTGGGGTTATGGATGGGCAGGCCACTAATACCGTTTCCAGTGTTAAAAGGAAAAGAGAGAAGTGAAATTGTATTATGGGAAATTGATTAAAAGGAGTTAGTCAGTAAGTCCTTTCAAGGAATTTGGTGAGGTCAAAGCTAAATAGCTTTCTCTTGAAGACTGTGACTGACGTGGCAGAGACCGTATCCTCAGGGAGTGAGTTCCAAATTGGGACCACACGCATGGCAAAGAATGATTTCCGACAGTCCAGGTGGGTGACCTCGACACGCAGCTTCCGGGAATGGCCTCTGGTGGACGAAAAAGATGCCTGATCGATTGGTAGTAACCCATGCAAAATCTTAAAAGTCATTATGTATAGTCCGCCCTGACCCCATGTAACTCTAGTGGTTCCAATCTAGCCTTACGAAGGCGACAGCCTGCCTGAACAGTCTTGAAAGCAGACAGACTATCGGCAAAAGTGCGCTGTACCGCCTCGAGTCGATCAATATCACCTAGTAGGTGGGGGACCAAAATGGACTCGTGTATTCCAGAAGGGGTCTTACAAAGACTTTAAAAGCCCAGACCCGTATATGAACGCTAGTGTCCCGAAAGCATTTCCTAATCATTGCAAGTTTGTGATAGTCCGTAGCTGCAATCTTCGTGCCGTGAGTAGAAAACGATAAGTCCTTGTAGAACCATATCCCCGGTTTACGAGCACAATCAACAACTTGTAAGTGGGTTCCACCTACGTCGTAGGACAAAGAGGGATTAGAGGCACCCACATGAAAAACATAGCATTTAATTTGCAAAAAGGGCAACTGCAATTTAAGCGACCACTGATATACGAAGTTTATATCAGTATGAACATGAGGATAGCCGTCCAGAAAACAGGTGATGGTAGATCCTGTTTTGACGGCATCAGCGAATTAGAATCTATCGTCATAGGAGTCTCAACAGGAAAAGAGAGCTCATTTAGAAATAAGACACAGAGTAGAGGGCCCAGGACGGATCCTTGGGCAGCCCACTTACCATACAGAGGCATTTCGATTGAATTGATTCTATAACGACCTTTTGTGTGCATTTCGAGGTAAATTTATAATACCTGTACTCAACATGATGAGAGACAATAATTTGTGTAACAGGAAATGCGCTATTGATTCAACATTTTTTAATGTAAATTATAACATTTCTTGGGTAGTATACAATCAAGAGTTATTGAAATAAGGGGCCTACAGGACATTATTCTACTTTTTTTTTCCTTTTGTCCAAGAGTATGAGTTAACGATTATGCGTTAAATTTCGTCGTAGGTGGTTAATTGTCAGTTAGTGTATGTAACTATGTATTGTTCATGGTAGTTTTCGAAAGTATTTATGTTTGTTGCCGTGACTACGAGTTCTGAAAGTGAGTTCCAGTACGAAAATAGCCTAGATTTTTTATGGTTGGTCTAAGAATTTTGGTCCAACCTTCAAGATTGTTTGTGAATCTGCGTTGTACCTTTTCATGGTTTGATATTTAATACAGAGACCATAAATTAGAAGAGTATTCTTAAATTGGTCGAACTAAAGATGTATGTAATTGCAAGTATATCGCCGAGCTGCGCAAAATTATGGTGTGGTTGATGAGGAAAAACGATTGAAGTAGTTTTTTGGACTTTTTGTGAGATATGGTTGTTGAAAGTTAACTCTTGGTCAACGAGTATGCCCAGATCAGTAGTCTCTGGCGGGGAAGGTAATTTATCGTAGCCCTTATAATAGACTGCTTGTTTATTTTTCTTCTAAAATGCAGAATAGTAAGTCGACAGTTTAATTAGAAACACTTTGCATTAGCATCACAGTGCCACCTGTGCACAACCGTCTTATTCCTGCTGCCCCCACCTCCAAGACTAAGTCAAATTATTCAAGAAAATCCACGTCGCTGAAGGAAGTTAGGTGATCCCCAGCAATTGTCATCATTTTGCCACGCACGTCACTTCCACGACAGTGATTACGAATTTTCCTTTTTGGATTTTTTATTTATTTGCTTGACAACCACACCGATGTTATTTTTAAACGTTGTATTGGTTTACTTTATTTTTGCACTTTTTTGTTTTCTAAACTTCGTATTGAAGTTACTGAAGTTATTGAAGTTGAAGTTGAAGTTATTGAAAACTTACAACATCTAAAATTGTGGTTGCATATTTCTTCATGGGATTTCATGGTCACAAAGCATGTAATCTCTTCTTTTGAGTGCTAGAGCGTGTGTTTAGAAAA
Organism: Lithobius niger; assembly: GCA_023313725.1. NCBI lineage: Eukaryota > Metazoa > Arthropoda > Chilopoda > Lithobiomorpha > Lithobiidae > Lithobius > Lithobius niger. Next base: position 4,561 of record JAHWFP010102101.1, on the reverse strand, counting down.
CAAAAAAGTGCAAAAATAAAGTAAACCAATACAACGTTTAAAAATAACATCGGTGTCGTTGTCAAGCAAATAAATTAAATATCCAAAAAGGACAATTCGTAATCACTGTCGTGGAAGTGACGTGCGTGGCAAAATGATGACAATTGCTGGGGATCACCTAACTTCCTTCAGCGACGTGGATTTTCTTGAATAATTTGACGTAGTCTTGGAGGTAGGGGCAGCAGGAATGAGACGGTCGTGCACAGGTGGCATTGTGATGCTAATACAAAGTGTTTCTAATTAAACTGTCGACTAACTATTAGGAAAATGTAAAAAGATTTTATTTTCTTGAGGGTTGGAGCAATGGCCAGTTTCTGTAAGTGCTGCACTAAAAAATAATCCTGTTTTTGTTTAGTTGTTTATTTAAAGTTGTAGATTTGTGAAGAGAAGTTAGTCGTTCGGAAATTTTTGTTTACTCGTGCCTACGTAAGTAGACGCGCGACCTGGTTCAAAACAGAGTATGTTGGAAATTGTAATCTTTTTTTTTTAAGTGCGCTGATATTCCTGCCAGCAAGGTGGTTTTTTTCTTGAAATACAGTATGTCTGTGTGGTCCAGTTACTCATTTCACTTAAGAGTGAAACAAGATAACTGATGGGAGTTGTAGACGGTTTAGTTCGTGTTAGCCAATCTATATCATTAAAAACGTTCCATGTGTTTGCGTGCGTGTTTTCACCACTACTCTTCTGGATATAAGGCACTTACAAAGAAGAAAGTAGCGCCAAATGATATATAATTAAATGCTTTCAGAATATGGGTCTACTTTCATTTCCATAAGTTGAATTTTTGACCCTCATATACGCGAAAACCAGCTCTGATAAATGTTTCATAAAGTCAAAATTTAATCACGCAATCAAAAAGAAACTTGGCTGCAAAAAATATAAAACAAAACACACCAAAAACGACGACGCACATTTGCATCACACATAGTACCTGCAACATAATATATAGGTTTTAAAAGGTTGTGAAACATTCGCGTTTCTGAAGCACAGAGGTGCGCGGATTGAGTGATCAAAGGCAACGACTTCCACCTATCCTAAATCTTTTCAACGGAAACCAAACTTGTTAATTACTCTTTTTACTGTATATGAGCTGAAAATATCCTAAGGAATGTGATGAACGAGTTGGCAGCAACAACTACAATTTGCTGGCGTTCTAACAATCAGTACAGTGATCGAATACACTGTATAAAGCATGGATCGATGCCAATAGAGTGAGCGAAATGATCGATATGGCAAGCTGTTGTTAATGCACGTACAAAGTGTTGAAAATGGGAAGCCAGTAGTATGGAATATTGAAACAAATTTATTTGAATTCATCACGAAGCAGGAATTTATTGGTTGTATGTGTGGTACCTTTTAGTCAACGTTTTAACCCCTCCGGCAAAAATACTGAGTACGCACAGGTTATAATTAACATTCCTGGTGGTTTGGGTATATTTATGAAAGTGCAACGTTTCAAATCGATTAAAAGTGATAATGAGAAGCGTAATGTCAAGAAACGATAGGAATTTCTGGTAAGATGCTTCCATTGTAAACTGCAAAGTCGAGTGTTAACCATGAAGATAGGATAAAATATAATTTCTAACAGATATGTGGCAGATTGCCAACGAATCATCCTTAATCTGTTTATAGTATTGGACGGCGAAACATCTAGATACATCCGTTCGTTAATTTCATTCATCGCAACACATAACTTGTTAAGGAACTTGACGTTTGATATCACCACTTCACACGGCCGAAAAGCCTGGCGGAAAACCTTAACAAGTTTTGTTTTGGGGTAGGCTAGATATTAGTTTTGGTCCAAATTTAATATTCATTTTTATTTCTTAGCAATTATGAAATGGAAACACCAATCTGAGATTTCTGGTCCATTTCTTTTTTTTTGTTGTTGTTGGCTTTTGTTCCATTTTGACGACAGCAGTCACCTGTTTTCATATGATTAGTATTCCTTTTTAGTACTGCAGTTTTTGTTTGCAAACGCACGGATTTATTTAATGTACAGTTTACTGGCGTTTGCAGATTGGCATTGTTGCATAATACCAATGTTTAAAACAGTATACAACAATCAATTTGGTCGTTTAGAGCTCCCTAACCCCTGAACCAGTTAGAAGGAGCCTTCTGAAAAGATCACAATACCATAGCAATACCTGTAAAATTAGCTAAGAACCAGCTTTATTCACCACATGAAGGAATTTATTTACGTGATACAAGAAATGGCGTTATTAGTAACTAGTAGCCAGTAGTAAATAATCTACCTCAAAACAAAATTTGTCAACGACTCCCGCCAATTTTTCAGCCGTGTAAAGTCGTGATATCAAACGCCAAGCTCTTTCGCCAAGCCAATTCCACAGAGTAATAGTTTGAAGGTCAAATGAAATATAGAAAATTGTTTACTGCGCAATTTTCAATTATTTCATTGAACGTTTCAAAGTCGGTGGGATTAGCTTGGCGTAAACACTTGGTGTTTGATATCACGACTCGACATGGCCGAAAAGCTTGGCGAGAGTCTTAAAACAAGTTTTATTTTAGGGTAGATATCAAATTTGTTTGGTACAGTTTGAAGAATCCGGTTTTTTTTTTCTTAGAAATTATGAGATGGAAACGCCAATCTAGTTTTTATTTTACTAATTCGTGCCACTTTGGCGTATCATACAGTTTAGTTTAGCTTTTTTTTTTAATGGTTTGAATCTTTATCAATTATGGGTTTGTTGGAAACAAATACTTTATCTTTAGTCTAATCTGCAGTTGGTCTTTCCTGATTGGCATTGTTGCATAATAACAATGTTTAAAACAATATAAAACAATCATTCTGGTCGTTTCGAGCTCCGTAGCCCCTGAACCACTTGAGTAATTAGAAAGGGCCATAAGGAAAGGGCACATCTACAGAGCTATACCTGTAAAATGAGCTAATAACCAGCTTTATTCACCGCATGGAAGAATTTATTATCGTGAAACAAAAATGGCTTTAGCCAGTAACTAGTAACTAACTAGCAATTAAGAAAATATCAACGTTATTCGCCCCTTTTTTTGACAAGAAAACCGTACGCTGTGTCACTAACAGTGATCTTTATATTGTCGGGCGACCAAAGTCTTCCGATATAACAAGTTTCAACATTTTCTGTCGCATTGTTATTTATCCTCAGTTGGCTGAAAACAGCCAAACTACCACAGCTGTAAAGACATACCATGTCCCCATGTCGCCATTAAGCCTCGTGGGGCCCCCCCCCCCCCCCCCCCATCTCTAGTGGTCGCCATGCTCACAAATATATTTTATCTGGCTGTTATCGTTAATCCTGGCGGGCGACACACTAGCGTGTGTCTTGATAATGCCACTCTCCTGCCTATCCTTATGACACAGCAGTTAATGTCTGTTTGAAGGCAACCACGCCCTATGAGTTCAAAATTTATAGTCTGTTAGCATGCTTCTTCGGCTTTTAGAAATATTAGCTCAAGTTCACTTAATGAGCGAATACCTCACAAATTCCCACTCGTAACTACCACTTTACAATATTAAATTATGAGTTATCTTCCATTAGCAAACAATCTATACACCCACTTTTGCTAGCCCATCAGCGGTAGGTATCTACGTACACATAAAATTAATTTCCGTCTCGTGGCAGCCGTGTGATGTTGCCATGCATACTAACCACAACAAAAGGTGGGATCCGCCTCCGTCATGTTGAAAGACGAAACCGTAAACCTAGAATCCGTCTGGAAAAGTCAGTGCATTGAGAAAGACCAACTGGAGGGTAATTTAGAAAACACCCAAAAGAGTGCGGCCCGAAAAATTCGATAAGCTGAATGCAATTCTGAAGAAAAGTGTTCCTATAAAAAGAATCCAGCATAACTATAACTAAAGAAGAAGCATACCAAAATAATTTCATTGTCTGAAGTATAGGTTAAGTTGTTTAATTCCTGGCGACATAAATGAAACGAAATTTCACTGTATTGAAATGCCTGTGAACCAACCGGAACCTGTCAGAAAAAAAGAAAATAGCACTGGATGTAAATTCGAATGGCATCTTAATAATCAAACTTCTATGGGAGAGTATGTTCAAAAATTATATCGCTTAGGACAGAATGTCTTTACTATGCACGGTGTTACATTTTCTCTCGATGAACAAGTCAATAGGCAGCCGTGCCAAAACGCTATTTTTCTGATGAATTTTGTTTTGCAAGTAGTTGGATCATTGTATTATTTCGTTGTTGCTACCACTATATTCATCAACACTCAAAAAGTCAGCATGATTGCAATGCCTGTTGGATTTTTTCTTAATGGTCTTATGGCTGCGAGTTGCTCAATTGTTTTTAACTGGAGGCAAGAGCGCTTCTGCAGTTTGGTAAGAAAATTAGTGTGTGTCACCATGAATCAAGACAACCTTGTAGGACATAACCTGTATCGTAGATTATTGCGGTCAGTGGTAGCATCGGTAATCGTCAATACCAGTTTGACTGTAATACTCGTAATAACATGCAGTAAAGTTACAAACCAAACAGCTTTTCTTGCTGAATTCAGTCGATT
>JAHWFP010102098.1:0-23216 GCA_023313725.1 Lithobius niger | reverse complement strand
ACCCCCCCCCCCCCCCCCCACCAGAGCCTAAAAAGAAAATCGACCGTGGTTATATTGCATGCCTGAATGTTTAGACCTATTAAGTAGACTTGTATTACTGGAACCAAAAATTTATAATCCTGTTATAGAACTTAACATCGTCATCAGCAAATTTCGGGGTAATAATGATCGGATTAGAGATTTTTAGATCATTTATATAGACCAAAAAGAGTAGTGGACCCAGCACGGAACCCTGTGGAACACCACTTGTAACATAACATTCTTCAGAAGCTGTTGCTCCCATACAGACCTGTCGCGTTCCATTTAATAGGAAGTCCTTTATCCATCTAAGGATACGACCCACAATACCACAATTTATAAGTTTAAGACTCAGTTCTTGGTGAGGTACAGAGTCGAAGGCCTTAGCGAAGTCAATAAAAACAACATCCGTCGGCTCTGCACGTTCCTGAGCCTTTGCCCAGTCATTGAGACAACACAGAAGTTGAAGGACGGTCGATCTTCCTGGCATGAATCCAACAACACAATATATTTAAACTGCTGGTGGGTTTCAACAGTTGCTTGACAGAGGCGAAAAATGAAATCAAAACTGGAAACACTCGAATTTTATCGTAATATTATTTAAAATGCTTTATACAATGGTTTTCTATTGTTGTTTTTGTATTTGTGTTAAAATAAGACTAGTCATTGTAAAACTGTTTTTCATGCAGTGACATTGCCGCCTTGTGTATATTGTTCTTTCTTGCAAAGGACAGGGAAAGTAGGGATGTAAGGTGTGTGTACAGTGTATCGAAGAAGAAAAATGCGGCTTTTTTTGTTCTTGTTTATGTTATTCTTATCTCCGTGCAACGAACAACCACCTTAAAGGCGCCTTTTCAACTCCTAGATGCAGAACCGTAGAACCTTCGAGCAATATAAAGGAAATAGCGGTTAATTAAAAAAGAACAATACTTCGCAGCAGCGCCGCGAATTTTCTCTCTTAAAACGAGATCACGTGACCCACATCAGCCTATTGGGTGACAGAGAATCTGAAACGTGGTTGCTGTGTTTAGAATGTGGGCAACGCTATCGAAATGGTGAACCGGCGCCTTTTTAAGCGCTCATTTGCTATCAAATTTCTTTGGTTTCAGCTTTTAAGTGAAACATTCTTACACAATCTAATAAAATGGAATCAATCCCTGACTCCATATTTACAAGAATTCACAGAAATTTAATCATGATACATGAATCTATCGTGTAATCCAGTCTTTTCTAGCGACAATGACTTTCAACTAATTGCACTAATTAGCGGTTGTTAGAATCGTTGAGCTGAGACAGCATAGCCATCCGGATCCTCTCACTCGTGGCGCAACCGTCACACCTAGTTAACTCCACTCACAAACTGACCCGCTTCTGACAGACACTAAACTCTCTAGCCAAACCAACCAATTTAATACCATCTATAATAAACTAAACCACTTTCATGAATGAGTCGTACCATTCACAAATAAAAGGCTTGATTAGATGTTTCCATACGTCAAAGCGAGTCGTTCTGGATGTGGTAAGCGCTAACTAAGTTCGATGCCCGGTGAGGCTAGTGGTGGTGCTGCCACCTTCAGGTGGATTAAAAAATGTCCTTTTTTTAAAATTTCAAATTGTATTAGAGCAGAAAAGTTGGTCTTTGACCTCCTAATCACTAATCCAAAAGCAAAATTATCCAATTTTTTTTTTAGAGGTGCCTACCTGGCTTAAAAGTTTAGATTAGATTAAATTAGATAGACAGTGCATGCATGAATGCTTATCATGAAGCATCCAACCACCCAAGAACCCCAAACAAATCGGTAATTATCTAGAATAACTACTTTGCAAGCTAGCGACTTAATTCACCTACCTATCGATTCCTTTCGTCGTAAAACGTGCGAAATCATAACAAAAACGTGCACAAACGCTTATTTATTTAAGAAAAAATATAAAAACACGTTAAAACGCTACTCACAACAAGCTAGAAGCGGCCGCCATTCAACGCGATGATACTGCTACATAGAAAACCTGATTTCGCCCACAACTTTACTAAACGAAAATTATCTCTTTCCAAGGCAGACGGTGATATTTGGGGCCGGAATCACAGTACGCAGGGGCGCGCTTCGCGTGGATTATTATATACATCGAGAATTGGTGTAATCAGAAAAAATTTGACGCAAGCATTTGTAAAACAAGGAAGTGACATAATTTGTTCCTTGTTTCACAAATGCTTGCGTCATACTATTTCTGATTACACAAATTCTCGATGTATATAATAGTGCGCGCGAAGCGCGCCCCTGCGGACAGTGTTTCATACTGTGAAGAAATATTGATATAAAAATAAAATATAAGCATAAAATTCTCGTCTGCTTCAGCTATTGCGTCGCAAATGAAGGTAATTTCCGTTTGCTGATGTTCTGGTCGAAATCAGGTTTTCTATGTTGCGGTGTCATCGCGTTGAATAGCGGCCGCTTCTAGCAGCTTCTAGCGTGTTGTGAGTAGCGTTTTACCGTGTTTTAATAATTTTTTAAAAATAAATAAGCGTTTGCACACGTTTTCGTTATGATTATCGCACGTTTTACGACAAAAGGAATCGATAGGTAGGTGAATTAAGTCGCTAGCTTGCAAAGTAGTTATTCTAGATAATTACCAACAAATCAATGCTTCCAAAATTCAAGTCGAGCCTCGAAGCTGTTAAGCGATGAAGCCAAAACAATGTGCTCCAAGAGGGAGCTCCATGGACAAACAGTCCTTCAGTGAAGAAGAATTGCCGGCAGTAAAGTCTCGAACCAAGACTCTGCAATTTAAATCTGTGGCCTTGGTCATGGCCTTGAAATTACTAGTAAAAAAACTGGAAGGGTTATTAGAGAAGGAATCCGACAGTAGCTGATAGGTAAGAATGAGATCACCCCTATCAAACCTTTCACGATGTGAAGGAGTATTGAGCTGTTTGAGTCGTTCATTGTGCGGAAGGTGACGAATAAAGGAACACCACTTCGTTAGTTTACATTGGCAATTTTCAAGTATGTCGAAGTGCGCAGCATAAAAAAGTCTGCAAATTTGCGAGCAATAACATGTTAATTAAATGTTAATTTTCCCATTAACTTTTAACATTATGAGTCAATGGGAAAAATAGCTTATTCTTATAACACGAATTTTGACTATAGTTCAAATACAGCTTATTCCTTTATCTCATTTTTTTACTCTCAGGGAACACTAACTGAAGCCAAAATCAGAAACAATTTTTTTCTTTCAGAAAACAATAAGAATTATCGGCTGCCAAAACTGGGAGAAAAGAATATTTTGCCGATTTTACACCATTAATGAAAACGAAGTTTAGGGACAAAACCTTTTTTTATATTTAATTTTGGTTTCTTTCAGTGGTTTCTGGGAGTACAAAATAAAATAATGTAAAAAGCTATGTTTTAAATTAATCAAAAAATAATTTTTGCGGAATTATCGATGTTTCCCATTGACTTATAATGCTAAAATTTAGGCCCAGGTGGGCATCTCGAAAAATTTTTAAAGATTTTTTCCCCTTCTTAACGTCCCTCCAACGTCCAAAATAGTGATTAGGACGTCGAAGATTAACTTTTCGGCACTATTGCGATTTGCGATCCACCTTAATCTTCCCGCATGGTTTTTCGATCAGCGTCCTTTGGGTAAATATAATCTTTTTTCAGGCCGAGAGTTGCAGGTCTTTTTTCAGCTCGGGCGCCATTTTGGGAGGGGGTCTCCCCGTGCCAAGGAAACTCGCGTCCAGTAGCGTGCATAGACCCCCGACAGAGCAGGGGCAACTTTTAGAAAAAATGCACATTCTTTTTTAGGGACTTTTTTTTCCCAGTTCTTAGCCTTTTTTGCCCTTTTGCCCTTTTTTGCCTGAGAAAGTGCCTAAAGGTCTACGAAAGGTCAAAATGGGCATAAAAAACGCCTGAAAAGGACAAAGAAAATTTAAAAAACGGTAACAAAAATAGCCCCCAAAAAGGCCCAAAATTGGCCTTTTCAGGCGTTTTTTATGCCCTTTTTGGCCTTTCTTAGACCTTTAGGCTCTTTCTTAGGCACCGCCGCACCAGCAAATGCTGGCACAAAATTGCAATTTTTTTTACGAAAACGGCAATTTCCGAAAATGGCAGACGCACTGCCCGCCTTGGGCCCCCCCCCCCCCCCACCCTGTGCACGCCACTGCGCATGTCGTCATGGTTTTCACACAATTTATTCTTCGGATAGAACTTGTTACCCAAACATGATTCAGTTCGACTCAGCCGACCGGAAGACTTTTGGAAAACACGCAGCTCGCCCCGAGCTAAGCAACAGTACAAGGCCAGCTGGGAGCACGGGCCGAGAGGACAGGCCTTATCACAACAGTGCGCAGTAAGTAAGGAACAGTGCCAATGACATCAGATGATGAGCATACGAACTAATCAGCTTCTTAGTTTCCTGTTGGACTTAAAAACGAGAAAGGGGTGTAGTCAAACGTGTATCTTCCAAAATAACCAATTTAATCCACCAAAACTTTAAACGTTTGGCGACAGTTTGGCTCCCGTCGTGACGTCATGCTGCTGTTTGTCAAGTCAGCCGAGGAGCATCCTAAAGAGGAAGTGACGTCACACCTCGCTGTGACTAACTTGTTTGCAAAGAATTGTGGGACAAATCAGCCACAATCCGAAGAGGTGGTCGATCTCCACCACGTTTTTGAGCGTAGCTTATGCTCTAACTATAGGGGTGGACCCATTAGTCATTTCGAAAGAATGGCGTAACTTCCGCTTAAGAGAGACCTTCAGAACGAAGGATAAAAAAACCGAACTGTATAATAAATGTGTACAAGCAGTAAGTGATGAGGTAGTTCGTCAGACTATTCTCTCTCTTTTCGACATAACGTTGCATTGAGTTTCCTGTGTTTTGTAGGTGCCAAACTATCTCCAACAGCTCTCATTTTGGTGAATAGACTTTAAAGTTTTGTTAGGTTCTACCAGGTGCCAATGGAGATGGTGCACGCAGTCCGACGAGCATCTTCATTCGCTCCGGGTAGTACTGAAAGGTGGAGCTAGCCAAGTTGGCTTATGATAGATTGTACCAGGTGCCAACGAAGATGGTGCATGCAGTCCCACAACCATCTTCATCCGCTCTGGGTAGTACTGAAGGGTGGAGCTAGCCAAGTTGGCTTATGATAGATTGTACCAGGTGCCAACGAAGAAAGTGCACGCAGTCCGACGAGCATTTTCATCCGCTCCGGATAGTACTGAAGGGTGGAGCTAGCCAAGTTGGCTTATAATAGGTTGTACCAGGTGCCAACGAAGATGGTGCATGCAGTTCGACAAGCATCTTCATCCGTAGTACTGAAGGGTAGTACTGAAGGGTGGAGCTAGCCAAGTTGGATTATGAACGGCACTTGTGATATTTTCTGTCTTTCTTAGTTTCCTGAAACTTTTACGAATGCAAGGAATTTCTCACCAGAGTCGACTCAGTGAACCGAGCCAGTGATATGAACTCTCGGGCAGTTACGTTGAAGAAAAGTGGCGTCCGAATTCGTTCTGCCAGTAGTATTAAAGGAATGCTAAACACTCTCCAACTTTGCATTTTTTATCATTGGTTTAGATACTGGAAATAATGTTAAACGCATACGACGTCAATAGGTTTTAGTGCTTAAACTGTACAAGTTTTTAAAACACCTGTTTTGAGCAGACGACGCATGCTTCACTCGTAATCGGTGTAGAAGAATCCTGTTTTGAATCACGCGGCATGGACGTCATCTTTCTTCTTGCATTCTACATCTGTCTGCGTGACCCGCACACGCACCAGTAAGGAAGCAGGGTCGTCCGGGACTAGTGGAGCATATATGATCACACCCAAGAATATGGTAACACCCCAACTGGCTTTAAGAAAGATGACGTCACAACCCTCCATGGCATTAGCTCTCACTGTTTCTCGTTTGGATAGGTGACTTAAAAGATCAAGTTGTTTTTATTTATTTTAACGTTATTTATAAGTCTTACAAGGGCATTGAAAATGGAAAAGTGAGGGTTCAGATGGGTCCTACCTAAGCTGTATATGAAAAACGGTGTGTTCGTTGGGAAATTGGTTATCGTTAAAACTAATAGTAACTGTGACAATCACAATGTCCCTGGATTTTTACGTTGGGCTTCTTTCACACTAGGCAACTAGTGGGCTGCAAGCGCTTGCCGCAACTTTTAGGAGAGCACGGTTTTGAGTGGCAATTGCGGATGTCCAAGTGGCGATCGATCACCTACACTGGTAGTCGCCGACACTCGGGTTGGGGTAGGATGTCAAAGTGAGCTTTCATACTGGGCCACTCGTTCCCCATTTTTTCTTGACGAGGAAGGAAATAGGATTAGTTCCTGACGTGATTTTGTCAACGACTAGGGTGAGTTAAGTGTGACGGTGGTGGCAAAGTAGATTAAATTCAAGTCCAGTCGCCCGTATGGGCAACTGATCACCACCACTAGTTGAGGCCACTAGCTGTCTCATGTGAAAGCGGCCTTATTAGTTTAAGCAGGAGCGTCATAAAGGAGATCCCGTGTGGCTTGATGGAGTGTCCATGATTACTATTACCCCTTGTTCCATCTCTTGTTCTGGATCCAATGTGGCCAAATGTGGAACGACTCGTAACTATTTTCTGGGTTTACCCACATTAAAATACGGGTTTAATCCAACCAGTAGGTGCGAAAAACTGCCACTCGTGATACCATTAGTCCAGGCACAGCTTTACACGAACGTGAAGCAGATGGTTTTTTCAAGCAAAGGCCAACTGGGGTAGAAATCGTGAGTTTCGCCTCTTGACTCAATGCCGGTTCACACAGGTGTCGGAAAATCAATGCCATATAGCGCTGTGCTTTAGTAAAATAAGATTCTGGCGTTGTTGAATCAACTGGTCTGGATGTGGGAAAACGAAACTCACAGCTTCTCTCCCACACGACCTTGTGACAAGGGATGGAACACGAAGCGACAGTTAAAACATGGATACTTCCACGCGGATGTGTATGGATTTATGAGCTCCTGGTTTAAGGAAATTTAGATTCACTGACCAATTAGAATAGGGCCATCTATGCTTCACTGCGTCGGTATTGTCCATAAGCTCAATTCCGGGTGTTGTGATGTTCATTTACGCACACTTAACCGATTTAGTGTGGAAACCTATTTCTTCACTTGATACACGGTTTAACGATTTGGGGGACTATGAATGTCGCCACAGTGACATCGATAAATTTCTTAACTGTGGCAAGAGTAACTTTACAGGTTTAGTTTCCATTACACAGCTACTCTTATGTAGATTATATGTTTATGATAAAGCTTAAAATAAAGAATTTTAGGCATTAAGATACGTTCAGATTTAAAACCAAGCGCTTTCACCTAATAAGCCATCATCAGGGCAATAATGTAAACAACCAACTCCCACTATTCAAATTGGATAAATGTGGAAATATGGGATAAATGTGTCGATAGTGGGAGTTGATTGTTTACAATATTGCCCTGATGATTAGGTGAAAGTGCTTGGCTGTATTAAAACTGAAGGTGTCTTAAAGGTGCCTTTTCACCTTAGCAACTCCTAGGTCGTAGAATCTTCGAGCAATGCAAAGAACATAGCAGTAAAATAAAAAAAAGAACAACACTTCGCTGCAGCGCCGCGAAATTTGATAACTAAAACGAGATCACGTGACCCACATCAGCTTATTGGATGACGGAGAATCTGGAACGTGGATGCTGTGTTTAGAATATGGGCAAGGCTATCGAAACGGTGAACAGATGCCTTTAATGGCTAAAACTTCTCTTTTATCTTTACATCTACTCTTCGTAAAATGCAGAAAAAGGGTGGTAAGGCATGTTTTATAAGCGAAATTCGGGTTATTAGAGGGGTTATTTACTAACAAAAACCTGAATCGGACTAAAGCATTTAAACTTTGAAAATCATAACTGGATTTAATCAGTTTGAAGAAGGGTTTACAAAGTAACAAGCTAGGAAAAGTTACAAGTTAAAAAGGCCAAAATACGGGATGACGTGCAGGCTGGCTCATGCCCAGAAGTGAAGAATTGTGGCTCACACTCTTCTTAACTTAACTAAGTAAAGGTTCTTCTTAAATAAGTAGAGGTTGGCAGTGGAGGCAGCTTCTTTTGCATCCGTTTCCTGTACTGAAATCGTCTTCAAAGTCCTAGGCCGGGAAATGTCCTTTTGCACATGACAACTTCCGTTACGATATGTAACAAGGTCAACCTCTCCTGAAGTCGCCGCACAAAGTTATTGCAGTCGCACACTAAAATGGCGATGTTCATAATTGAACACCAACACTTTCAATGGTAAGTTCATTAAATTCAACAGTCTGGCGTTTTGTGCCGTGCGTCATACAGTGTTTTTCTAATACCAACAAGCCTAATTGGGCAAAACTCATCTTTCTGGAAACAGTCTGGCTCGTTACGCGTTCATAGCGTCAGCCACGACTAACTCTGGACGATGGAATCCAGTCACTCACTCACTTTTGCTCAGTACACACTTTTGGAACACTGTTGAGTGTGAGCACAATTTTTTTGTGTGTATTAAATGTGCCAAACTGTCTGCAGAAAGACGAATTTGGTCGAGTTTGACTTGGTGGTTTAGGAAGACACTGACTGAACACTTTCGTAAATTCGTCACACAACTCAGCGCTGAAGCCCCACCTCATCAAAGTAGTTCGTAAACGCTAGATAAAAATACCGCAGCGTGACGTCACCGCTGGAGCTTCTTACTGAAGGAGGCTATTTTTGCGCCCAATCCACCAACTAAACATGGCGAACCTGCAGTTGTTCTTCGCTAGGATTATTATGAACACGTAACTAACAAATGGGGGAGCTGTCATATAGTAGAGAAGGTCCCCAGTATAGAGCAATGGTAATAGACGTCACAGCCGCTGACGCACTGTCATCACGTGACTTTGTACCCAGGCTTCCGGCTTAGCCAGGGACGATGCTAGAATCCCTTTACTGAAGAGACAGCAGTGGCGCAGCAATTTTAGCCAGGGGGCGAACCTAAAATGCCACTTTCGCGGTCCTCACCCCCCCCCCTCCAAAAAAAAGAAAGTTAAAAATAGCTCTCTTGCAATTTTTCTTTCTCTTAACTGTTTTCTATACCCCATTTTTTTTGGGAATGTTTTAATCCAGCCGAAAAAAGTCCCACAGAATGTTTTAATCCAGCAGAATTTTCCCAGAATTTTCTTCGTTTAAACATTTGATTTTTATATGCTGGGTGAGGGGCGTCAAGGGGAGGGGAGGGAAAATTTGTAGGGGCGAGCGCTTGGGGGGGCCCCCCCCCCCCTCAGCGCCTTCCCTGGGTTTGGCCCGTTACAGCAAATGGGGAGAAGAAATGTCGCCCTCCCGCCATTTTGTTATTCTCGTTTGTCGTATGCGATGAACGTTGACGTCATGATTTTTCATCAAAATGGTGTACAGCTATAGGATTTTTTGGTTATGGCAATGAATGAGGGGCAAAAGGTTCGTCCTTTTTTCGATTTCCAGTCAGCATTAGTAAATGAGTTGGGCGGGGCTAGACCGTCAAACGTCGTCTGCTTCCTTCAAACGTGATGGTTTACCTACGATACAAGCTGGCGGCACGCGTTGCCATGAGCAACGGACAGCGTTTGATCTTACTGACGGACGGAGCTCTACGTATAAGCTAAAATTAGGTTATCGTACGGTCCCTAACTTTCTCAATGCTAAAAACGCGCCGCGATATATCCCATATCACCACATTAAAGTGTGGCGATATGGAAGCCATGCTCAGAGAAGTGGCGATACGACATTGCCAACACTTTCAAAGGGAAGAATTCCTTAATAAAACCATGCGAGAATTAATTTTATTTTTTTAATGCTAACTTACGTTCCTTGTTCGAAAAATGATTGAAACCCGTGATTTTTTTTTATTAAGCAACAACTTAAGATAAAATTAATTTTCACATGGTTTTATTATGCAGTTCTGCATTTCATAATCTAGACAAGAAAATTAAATACTTTAAATGCTTACTACCCGGGGGGGGGGGGGGGGGGGCGGGGGAAAAAACAGCTGGCAACCGTAAATCACAAATCTAACGTGAACCTGCAATCGGCCTTTCGAAAACACCAACTGACATAACGTACACGAAATACACATGAAATTTCATCGTTAAAATTTCCCTTCACGCCATTTCCCTCCACCCCCACTTCGAAAATTACACCCACAATGTTCCTAACTGCCCACATAGTTCACGAGAATACGTTACCGCTGGAATTGTCTGTGTAATGTCCCCAGTGACTACAGATGAAGATGAAAACCGAACCTTTTCTTGGGCGTTACTAAGCTTAAAACTTCTTCGCTGTCGTCCAAACTTTCGTTTTCCATCAGAGAATGACTTAAACGCGAAGACCCCGCTCAGAAAGCACATTATGCAAATTAAAGAAAGACGACACATTACGTAAAATGAGAGAATTAAACAATAAATTTAAAAAATACCTTTTAGGTTAACCTAAACGGGTGAACGACGTAATTTTTCATGATGAAATTTCCGTAATGTGCAACAAGATAATAGACATCAGTCCAATGACTTTAAAAAAAAAGCGCGTATCGCCTAAACCAATTTTTTTTTCAAAACTCTCCCTGTAGACACACACCCCTGCTCATTCCCCCCTCTCGCTCAAATGGTATCGGTCGCAAACCTGCATCAAAACAAAATTTTGCAAACGTGACGACACGAAATTTGTATTTACAACAGAACTTCCAATTCATTTGCGAAGGCAAACTTTTCATTTACCCCAAATTTTGTTTTTAATTTCGAAAGTTAAGGACCGTACGATAAATTAGTTATAGTACCCATGGCGAAATGTATGGGTTTATCACCCGATGGGCGATAACCCTTACATGGTCAATCCGCTCGAACTTCGTCGCGATGACGTAGTTCTCGCGGATTGGCCATGTTCGTGATATCGCCCATCGGGTGATAAATCCCATACAGTTCGTCAGAGGTATGTACTATAACTATTACTTATAAGTCACTCATCTCTATGAAATAAATGTATTTGTCGACCAGTGTTTACATTAAAACTGCCAAGTAACGAACGGGCCTCGACTTTGGCACAAATAATTTTAATTTTTACCGCAAATAGGCTTTTATATTCTTGATCTCATGGTAATTATTAGCAAGCAATCATATTAGTACATGCACGCACAGAGATGAAACGACATGGTTATTGTAAGGTGAATATTAGCAAGATTCTATTACGTAAATTAGTTCCAATATTCAACAGAAAATCTCCTAGACGCCACATTTTAAAACGGATTTTTGGCAATGGATTAACTAACGGGAAGTAAATGGACCTTTGGGGCCTTACTTGATGTGGATAATCGAGAAAAATGGCGCCGGGAGGAATGTACCTTTAATTACAACCAAACGTTTCTTAATGAGTATATCAATTAATATGGGCGTGATTTTTTTTTCTGAAAGTTTATTTCAGTAAGGCCTTCATAGTTTTTGTTCAACCAAGGCTCCCTGAAAATGAAAGGTCGTCTCAGCCCCACCAGAAACGGGAACAAAAATAGTTAAGGTACCAGCAGGGAATTTTTTTTTGGGGGGGGGGGAACAAGTGGTTAGTTAGGTAGGAGGTTCCATCTCTAGACGTCAAACGGAGAATTTGCATAACTGACAAGGCTTTCGAAAGCGTGTCAACAGATGGCGATGCGTCACAAATCTCTTCGATTTGGTGTTTTCTGAGCATTGTGCAAGGTACTTACTGTTGAGGCGGCCTTCCATTCAGAGGGCTCTGTTTCAACTCATTCAAGCAGTGCACAGCTATTCGGTGACCAAAATAAGTTCACCGTACTTTTTGTCCCTATTTTAGTATTAAACGTAATGAAAAGGATGACTGAGATTCGTTCCACAGAATTTGCACACATTTCAACAACAAATGTTTTTTCATATTTGGGGCCGTACACAAATGACGTCGTGTAAATTGTGCCGTTTTTAATCCCTTTCTCTCCGGGCCACACTTTGTCACAATTTTGCAACCCTTCCCTAGAAGATACATTTATTAACTTCGAACCCCCTCTACCCCGGGCGCGCCCGGGATTCTTGCGAAGCGGGAGACAATGAAGAGGGAGACAATTGGGGAGGAAATTATAAATTTAGTTGGGAAATTACGTCAAATTTTGTACAAAAAACGTACGATGACTATTTTGTTTTACTCTTATAACCGTTTGCGGTTACTCCAAAACAATATTATGCAAACTGACTGCTCCTCCACCCCCCCCCGCGCCCCGCCTCTTGCTTTTGTGACGTCATTTGTGTATGGCCTCTTTTAACATTTTTTTTGAAATATTGGCTGCTGATTTTTCTTTCCAGTTGAATATCACCCCATTGCGACAAAGGTTGCCCTCACGAGGAAAAGACCTAATAATTAGTAGGCTTGTAGGGTTAAATTGCCATAGCCCAACGATTCAATTGGCATCAAAATCGAACAAAATTTTAAAATAGGAAAAAACGTATTCAAAATGTTAGGTCATAAAAAACCTGACTAGTTTAAACTCCATAGCACACGAGTAGTAAATTGTCTGTACATCCAAAACAGCCAGTCAAGTCACTTCCATTTCCAGCAAATCTCCGTTGATGAGTAATTCCATATCAGAGACATATATGGAATTGTATTCCAATTATACATATTCCAATAATATTGGAATTATATTGCAATTCCATATAGGTGGCATATATAATTCGACCCAAGTCATTTTCTGAGTTAAATTAAATTCCAACCAACTCGCTACCATTTTAACAATACAATTCAACACATTGCGATATTCCTACATTAGACCGGAATTGGCCGAGATTGAAGTTGGACCAAATCGAGGAATTAAAATTAATTTGTAAGGTGAAAATTAAAGTAATTTATATAAATTGGTTCTATACAATGTATTCAGGCAAATTATTTTAATTTTCATCCTTACAGATTAACTTTAACCCTGTTACATGCTAACCTGGATGGTTTCTTGGTTTTTTTTTTCAAGTCAGGTCGTGGGAATCGATCTACCGTTCGCTTGGTTTGTAGTCGGGGATGCTGACCAGCGAACTGCGCTTGCTCGCCTTGCTCGGGGTCTCTGGGAACCCCCTCATAAAGCTCGTGCTGCACGTTGGGACTAATGCGGGAAATATAGCCATGTGTTGAATTCTATTGTTAAAATGGTAGTGATTTGGTTGGAATTGAATTTGACTCAGAAAATGAAGTGGATCAAATTATACATAATGACTCTTATATGGAATTGCAATACAATTGCAATATTATTGGAATATAATTCCGTATATGTCTCCTATATGGAATTACTCATCAATGGAAATTTTGGATGTTCTTGGGGTATATAGACACTCATGTGCTAAAAAAAAATGTTGTCTTAACCTGTGGGCATCGACTTTAACAATTTCCGTTCGAACTCCACCCATTCACCAAAGTACGAAACTATTCAGGGCAAATTCCGGGTAAATTTAAGAAACTGCCCCGCATTTAGACGGAGTTGGTGGATTAGGGATAAAATCGGAAGGAACTGACTTGTATCTTTGCGGAAGTATGACTCACTTGGCTGCATTGGCCGTATAATTCAGATAAAACCAAATCATGTCTAAACACGACATTTCAAATCATATAATCATCAAATAAATACCGTTTCACTGAATGACATGTCATCCTTCACGGAACTCGGACTGACCTGATTGATGAGCCATCAAGTCAATTCCTTCCAAATCATTTTATAATTTCGGTGACTACTGAAGTCAAGACCTACTCTACTTACTCAAAAAATTTGTAGGCCTACAAGGTAAAATAGACGCTTAAAGGGACATAAAGCGTTAGGTCTGGGTTAGGTGTAAGATTGGGCCTTCATGCCTAAACCTCGTCCTTTGTAAACACTGGCGATACCATTTTCTTGTTTACTTTTAATGTATTTTGTTTGTTTGCAATAAAGTTTATTATTATTATTATTATTAAATCCCTGTTGGCTTTCCTGCATGGCTCAGTTTTGCGACATTAGTTCAAACATATGTAAATGTTGCCAACACAGTCATTTTCTTGATTTTTCATGCGTGCGAGGTGATTTTGCGACATTAACTCTAACCTATGTAAATGTTGCAAACGCTATTCTCAACGGGTCGCACGATATACCGGAAGGATTTATGTCCTTTTAACTTATGCTTTCAAAGTTATATCTAAAAAATTAATCCTACACTCAGAGCCTTCTTTGGATTCACTAGGATTTAAAGGGACATAAATCTTTCCGGTATGTCGTGCGACCCAAATCTTTCCGGTATGTCGTGCGACTCAATAAGAATAGCGTTTGCAACATTTACACGGATCATTGTAATGTTAATGTCGCAAAATCATCTCGCACGAAAAAAAAAAAAAAAAACAAGAAAACGACTGTGTTGGTAACATTTGCACACGTTTGAACCAATGTTGTAAAACTGAGTCTTACCACAACCACCTACAGTAAAGGCCGTATCATCTTTGCCTCCCACAATGCTCGCAAAACGGCGAATCAAATAACGACGCGGCAAGTTTGCCAAGTGATGTCATCTGTTGACAGAATTTGGAACCCTGGTCGGTTAGTTTGAAATTTCGTCGCTTGGTGTAGAGATGGCAGCACCTAGCAAGCTTGCGCTTCCTTCTATGTCAATAGTTGATTTTACTTGCCTAATTTGTCTCGATCTGATCCGGCCTTTACTGTAGGTGGCTGTGGTCGTACTGGAAAGCCAACATGGATGCATGCACTTTTAACTTTTTTTTTTTATTTGTAATGGTGACAGTATTAAGTTTTCAGAAATTCGACGTGGACTAACCATCAAAGGGAGGGCCTAGAAAGCGGACAGGAAAAGAGGAAGTTTAGTTATGGGGCTTGGGAGGCGACTTCCCTGAAAATATCTAGATGCTGAAACCATCTATATAGCTGAAACGCAGCGAGTTCTTCCAAACTTTCACTTTCACTTGCGAAGCCGCGCTAGCGACTATTTTGCCATCTCGTGGCAACTTTAGGCATTCGACGTAATGAGGTGGCAGCGACAGGGTGGAGACCACATGGTGGAGGGCAATAACCGACCTTGAAAAGACTACAAGTGGCCAACTTGTCAGGTAGCTTAACGCTTTTTTTTTTTTGACCGATTTTCATCGCCCGGGCAATCCCGTTAGGCGAACCCGGTGAAGTCATCAATTGCGTCACTTGGTCGTCAGTAATTTCGTTCTAAGAAAAGGTTTCTTTCAAGGATCTTTTACGACCCTCATCACGCTGCTATATGACGCATTTGTATTTTTTAAGCTGTATTACTTCCAATCAACCTTTAACGGGTGGCAACACATTCATTTTAGTCTTAAAGCAACACGCCTTCCACACGAAATTAGTATTAATTTTTCATCGAAACTGGCTTCATTTACCAATCGTTGAGGCCAACCACTTGTTAAAAATTCATTTAAAAACTGTGGTGACTAAGAGCTGGATAGAATGGTACTCCTAGACGTCCATACATTAGCTCCCCCCCGCCCCCACCCTCAATCCGATTCGAATGAAATAGGCCCAATAACTAGACCTCTTTACGCTTCCATTCACATTATTAGTACCGGGTTCCAATAATTTGTGCGTAATTAGTGCTTCCATTCGCATAATGGTATACCCACCCAATTTGTGAATTCCTGTTAATCGTACCTAGTAGTCTTAGTGGCCGTACATAAATGACATGATTGATTTTTTTCGGACGAAGTGGACTAATTTTACAACTACATTTAGAATTTTCAGAATTGTCTCCCTCTTTTTCATTCAACGTTTGTGACGTCATTTCCTTAGAGGGTGGGGGAGGGGGAGGGGAGAGGTTGCTAAAGTTGTGACACAATGTGACGGGGACGGAGAGGAGTTAAAAAAAAGGCAAAATTTGCATGACGTCATTTTGTACGGCCCCTTACCAACGAATCTAGGAAACAAAGTGGATGAAGTAGGCCTAAAAGCCGTGGAAAAACAGTCACGGGACAGAACCACCGGATTGGGGGGGGGGGGGGGAGTTATTTAAGTCGTTCCCACGTAAACCTCATATCCTACGTTGTGAAATTCGAGCTAAACCAACTTGACCTGACGTATAATAACAAAAAAGACGATACAAAAACGACATAAATAAATTTTTTTCCTCGACGTTTTCCCCGTGGTTTTGTTTTTTCTTTATCCGCGTATGTATTGCAATGAAGGGCGAATTCGAACATACACATTAAACAGAAAATAAATTGCCAGTTTTCTTTTTTAGTACTATTTTTTGCCACCAGGTGCCACTGTCAAGCATTTGCCTGAACCACACTATACAGCAATTTAGATCGCTAAAATTTAGTTAAATGGTTCTGAGTACTGGTACTTAAAAACAAAAAAGGTTTGAGCGCACAATGTTTTAATTTTATTTTTATCCAATTTTTCAGATGCGGTCAATGTTTTGTGGTCAACATACTTTGTGGAGCAAATTTTTTAGTTATGACTTAACGACGCTTAAAAAAGTTTTGCAGCGGTCATGCAAAGGAGCTCGGGCTGAATCGGATACTTCAATTGATTGGTGAGCGAGATCAGAAATTGTTAGACTCTAGAGGGTTAAAAAAAACGTTGCATGTGCTAAACAAAAACCACGCGTGTGCTTTTGAGCACCATTTAATTAATTTTTGGCGGCTTTAAATAACTTGCATTTTTCATACTTTTTCATTAACAGCGTCTAGTCGAATGATTTGATATTTAAATGGAAATGACAAGGCCGACTGGGAATGAAGCAGCTTCAATACCGGTTGGCCTTGGAAAATGATCGTCTTTCTGTATATTGCATAAAATGTTTACTTATAACGGCTTGTTATAAGTAAACATTTTTCAAAAGTTCTCTTTGTATTTTGTTGTGTTTTTAAAAATGGTAAATGGAAAGTGTAGATATAAAGTGTAAATTTTGCCTTATTTTACCTTTAAACCAGCATTTGAAAATTAAACTTTTTATATCATTCATCCTTTCATAATTTACTCCTACTAAATGTATGGCCGACGAATCTGCTTGGCTAAAAGTCGGCGCCGATGGTTCGCAATATTTCACCCATCGGCATCAGCTAGCGGCTTCATTTATTTGTCGACGGTTGGCGACTGGTGTGTGGGCTTTTAAAAGAAACAAAACATATTATTTCAAACTAATCGGCCTAGTGTACACGATGCTTGGAAGTTAATTCATTCCGTGTTTGGCAGTAACCCTTTCTGCCCAATGTCTACTTTTAAGTCGACGGCTGCTAAACAGAACAAAACGCACAATGTGAGCTTTCTGAGGGGTTTCCAAGGATCCCTAGCTAGGCGAGAAAGCACAGCACAGTAGTCAGAAACCCAAGCTACAAACCAAGTGATCGCGGGCTCTAATCCCACGACTGAATCAAAGAGGGGTTGCCACCAAAATGACAGGCTGCAACATCATTAGCCATTTACCGCTATCTAGTTCTGCCTAGCCCTTGCTTTCAACATGCCAAGGAACACGTAAATAAATTTCTTTCTATCAAACAAACAAGCCACGTGCCGCCTTAATTATTTGAGTGCAAAGTTTATGCATTCACGTGCACCAGGGAGCAAGCGGTAATGTTAAGCCAAACGACATCACGGGCATTTTTTCCATTTATCGACCGTTTTGAAATACAGATTTTGAACTGCTAGATGGGCGCCATCGAGTGACAGTGACATCGTTAATCTTGACCACTTGCTCCCTGGTGCACGTGGACGAACCAACTTCACACTCAATAATTAAGAAGGCACGTGGCTTGTTTGTTGTGTAAAAAAAATTTCTTTGCGCATTCCTTCTCTTGTTGAAATCAAGTGCTGCCTAGAACTAAATAATGGTAGACGGCGCTATGATACAACAACCTGTCATCCGGTGAATAGGCACCTTTAAGTAAAGGGGCTTAAAAATAATCCATACAATTTAGCATGAGCATTAAAAGGTTAGTTAGGCTCTCGGTAATTCTATGGTTTGCGATTTAAAAGTACCAAAATAGTTCCGATTTTAGGACTAAGATAATTTAGCGTTCCTACTCGTGTCGGTTTTTTTTGGGCCTGGCGAAAATTAGAAAAATAAATGTAAATTTAACGCCTATGGCACGCCATTCCTTCTTTTATTATAAAATTAATTTATCAGCAATTCTTTGAAAATATCTTTAATTCATTATATCAGTGAATTTATGCTGTTTATAGACATTTTCAAATAAATTACAGATATCTGTGCATATGTGCATTTATAGACATTTATAATTCAATTACAGATATAAAATGAATTGAAGATATCTGCAACTTATATCAGGGTTCGTACCATTTCGGCTGAACGGATTTCAAGGACTTGTAAGGACTTAAGTACCAAGTGTCAAGCACACCAGACACCAGTGAGAAGTTCAGCTGCCCAATTCTGCAAAATATAGCTTTTCATAAAGCAACTAGTAAAGGACACAATTAATTATAGGTCTAATTTTGAGTAGTTATTTTCGGTTGCGTTATATTGCAAACTGGCTATAATTTCCAGTTGTATCCCCGATAACGATTCAAAAATCCCGAAACAGTCGGCACAAAAGTTTGCTCTTCGCTCTGTTCCCAGAACTAACCGACATTAGCAAGCAATACTAACAATAAGCGGATCAAAAAAAAAAAAAAAGAGGGTGCGTTGAATCAGACTGCGGCAAGCTTGCCCACCTAAATATGCCTAAGTTCTAATATACCAAATCCAGTACGTACGTAATACCCACTTTATCTGTCATGCCAAACACAGGCAGTCGTGATCGGACAAAACGTTCTTATAGTAACGCCAAATTAATGTCTCTTGCTGACTGTATAGTCAGTGCCATGAAAAACTAGGGCAAGCTATCCTGAACAAAACTAATTATTAAGAGGATTACAATGAGAGCTTGGTAGGTAATCAATCAAACTAAACTTTTCTCTCTGCCATAAACAGTTTCCAATATTTCTGAATGAAACTGCCAACCACTTTATGAATGGAGCTGTGAAGAAGTCAGGGGTTCAGCATTCAACTGCTATGATTTTAAGAAATTAAAATTTGAAATGATATATAAACAAAAACTGCCAGCAGAGGTATGGAAATTAAAAGAAGGACTTGCAACGACTAATAAGTACTGCATTTTTAATTTTTCAAGGACTTGTAAGGCCTTACAAATGGTCAAATTAAAAATAAGGACTTATAAGGTTGGTAAGCACTGGTAAGAACCCTGTATAATAATAACATAAGGAATGACTAGCCATAGGTTGCAACTTTGTACGGCTTGCTGTGCTACTGCAGCGCTGATTAAAAATAACAGAATTCGCAGGCAACTTAGCATTTCGGCAGGTGTCAATACTGTAAGCCCTCACTAGAGGGACACCGAGCTGCCACTATTGGGGCTTGATCTTTCAGGGAAGCCTGCATACGTAGCTACCCCTCATTCGGTTTAAACTTCGGCAATGCTAAACAAGCTTCAAAGACAAAATGTTAGTTTAGAATATAAATTCAGTACGGCGGCGTTGTTTTATATGTTTTCTCTTCAAATAATCAGTGTGAACAACGTTAAGGCGGTTCTTTCAAAGGTGATAGGAAGCCTTTTGAAGATTTGACCGTTGTGTTAGGGCGCGTTTACGCAACGAAACCTTATCACTCGCCCAACGCTATTTGCTAGTCAACAGTTATTGATTTACGATTAGTTTCCAGTTTCTACTAAGTGAACACGGCAATACATAACAAATTACAAATTACATAATGTGTTATTACGTAATAACACCACGAATAAAGAACAAAGTGCAATAGTAATTTTAAACATTGCTACCTCATTGTTGTCATTTCATGCTAGTTAATAAATTTGCTATTCTCGTACAAAGCACAGCTTCTGACAGTGAGCAGACGACCGTAAAATAAATAGTTTCTCGCAGCGAGAATTCAAAATCCAACATGGCGTCCATTTCGTGGCTATCGAATCGAAGACAAACCATCGAATGCTGGCATTTCAGAAATCAACCCGCCGTCTTGTACTGCAGAAAAAAATGTTTGCTTGTTGTTATAAATCGACGCTGCCATGCCGTAACCATCGTACGTCATGACGCGATGCACGAGGATAAGATCAGCGTCCACTCTGTTGCCCTGGTTACTAAGTATAGACAACTCGAAAGCCGCTGCTCCGGTAAGGGCGCATTTAGGCACTGACTCGCCTTTGCATTCTCGCAGCTAGAAGCTAGAAGTCATCTGAAATTCCAACACGGCGGCGGTTTTAGCTATGTCGACTCGGAACGAAAACAGTCAATAACTTGAGTTCAGAAGCGACTGGGAAAATTGTTTCGTCAGAAGGAGTTCTTTATCTTATTGTAACGGATTATACGACTGCAAGCATTTACTAAAACGATGTCAGAGTTAGCTAATTCAGGTAGCGTTGTTTCCATGGCAACGACACCTGGCAATCACGGTTAAATTCTAACTGTGAGAATGGAAAGGCGAGTCGTTGCATAAACGTGCTCCAAAGCGAGAACCAGCAGCAGAATTAGTATTAACCAAGTAGAAGCTAGTGAGCGAGAAAATTGTCGTTGTGTAAACCCACCCTTAAGGGCACGTTTATGCAACGACAGCTTTCTCGCTCACTAGCTTTTACTTGATCAGTACTAAATCTGATGGCTGCTTCTCGCCTTTATGCGGCTTTCGAGTTGTCTATGCGTGTTAGTAACCATGGCAACGACGCAGGCGCAAATCTTCTCCTTGTGTCTCGGCGTACGATGCTTGCAACATTTGAGCGTCGATTTATGACAACAAGAAAACCATTTTTACTGCAGTACAAGACGACGGACTGTTTTTTTGTACGCCGGCATTCGATGGTTTGTCTTCGATTCGATAGCAACGAAATGGACGCCATGTTGGATTTTGAATTCTCGCTGCGAGGAGCTATTTATTCTACCGACGTTTGATCATTGCTAGAAGCTGGACTTTGAGGGAGAATAACAAATTTTGGAAAGAGCGTGAAATGACAGCAATCTTGTAGCAATGTTTAAATGCTTTAAGGACCTCGGTGTCTGGTTTCAGGATGACCTCAAATTTACTACACATTGTGACCACATCGCCGCTATGGCCAGTCGCAGAGCTGCAATTGTTCAACGCTGCTTTAACTCGGGTAACTCTGAAACTAAACTTTGGGCCTTTAAAATCTATGTTCGCCCAGTTCTGGAGTATGCAAGCCAGATCTGGTCACCAAGACTTTTGAAGGACATTGACAAAATCGAAGCGGTCCAGAGGAGATATACAAAAAGATTTCCTGGACTAGGAACGAAACCTTATTGCGAGCGACTAAAAATACTCAAACTCGACACCCTCGAATGCAGACGTCTGAAGGCTGATCTCATCCTTACTTTCAAAATTATTCACTGTTTACTCCCAGTCGATTTACCGCTCTTTGATTTTCGTACTGAGACTCGAACCCGGGGAAATGACTTTAGGCTTGTAAACCCCAAGTATAACCTGAATTGCAGAAGGGCATTTTTTGGTCTGAGAGTGGTTCCTGTTTGGAACTCGCTCCCAAATGACATTGTTTCGGCACCGTCGTTACATATCTTCCGCAAAAAACTTAATACGTGTGATTTAAGAGCACACTTATTGCGCCCTGAAAACTGCCCTTGAGGCCAGTCACCCCTATTCTCCTTAATTCCAAATTTCTTCTTTTTAATCCCTTTTTCTTCTCCCCAGACGGTTTTTAATTCTTCTTAAATTTCGACGAGCATTTGCTAATGCGAATTTGCTTAAGTTTGTTTTTAAAATTTGGCGTGCTGTTAGTGGTCCACCAGGACCCTTGCACGTCCACTTTGCTCTTTTAAATGGTTCAAAGAAAGTCTTATTATTATTATTATTATTAAAACTACTGTAGCACTTTGTTCTTTATCCGTGTTGTTATTTATAATACATACAATTTGTTATCTCTTACCGCATTCATTTAGTAGTAACGGGAAACTAATCATAAATAAATAACGGTTGACTAGCAAATAGCATCCGGCGAGCGAGAGCTTGTTGGATTCGCTTTTGCATTCCCGCAGCTAGAATTTAATCGTCATGGAAAAGTGTCGTTGCCATGGTAACAACGCTACCTGGATTAACTAAATCCGATATCGTTTGACGAAATGATTGCAATCTAATAATCCGTGACAATAAGATGAAGAATTCCTCCTGACGAAACAATTTTCCAGTCGCTACTGAACTCGCATTAATCACCGTTTCGTAGCGAGGCGGTAGAGCTAAAACCGCCGCCATGTTGGAATTTCAGAGGATTTCTAGCTTGTAGCTGCGATAATGTAAAGGCGAGTCGTTGCATAAACGCTCCCTAATAAGAGCGCTGCGAGCGCGAGAAACTGCCTTTCATGCCCTCGATGTAGTCATGGCATCCTCTTAAACACCCTATTAATCCCAGGTGATACAATATTAAACACAAAGGAACTACCAATTCGGTGTCATTTTTCCACTTCCGTTTCAGTGATATCAGTATGTAATGCGTAATTGTAATTGTAAATTTGTACAAGGGCGTGTTAGATGGTTAACTTTTCATTCGTCATGTCCTCAGGTGACACACACGTTTGCTTTATTTATTTACTTCGTATTTACAATAGTAAATAATTGTTTGACAACTGAATTGTACTTATTTACATAATGCATCACTCAGGTCAAAATAGCTTACTTTAATATTTTGGGAATAACGGCAAAACAGGAAGAAAGCCATCAGCCAAACTCGTACATACAGTACGCCACCTTTACAGCACTTGCGTCTAATTCAAGAGTGTAAAACAGGACTTGAATGGCAAAAAAGTGCGGACCTTAAGGCCACTTAAAAAAGAAAGTTGGTTCTTGGCCCTTTTTCTCAAGAAATCTGTGCGGGCGGGCGGAATTTTTTTTTAATATATTTTTATTTTTCGACCCCATTTTTCCGTACATTTTGTGGAATTATTGTTTAGTTTGGGTTAAATAAAGAACACTGCCTTGTAATTCTGCTTAAAGGGACACCCGGCCTGCTTTGTAACATTCCGCGTGCCAAATTACAGCTACGCGCAGATGGTCATCCGAGCAATTACAGCGCCAAGGTCGGCTAGCGTGGTAGCTGCGTTCCTCACATAGCTGCTGTCTCGGTTGGCTTTGGGAATAGTACACGAGACAGAATCAAGTCAACGATTGTGTCGTCACAAACCGGAATGATTC
>JAHWFP010102097.1:0-33741 GCA_023313725.1 Lithobius niger | reverse complement strand
CACTAGTCGGGACATGGCGTAAGCTTGATTTTGTTGTGCGTAGCATTGAAGAAAAACGCACAGTCTTTCGAGTCAAACCAGGTGGAGGTGGAGGGAACGTGAAGGAGGTCTCCCTCTCGAGGGAATGCTCGGTAACTGGAGGTGGGGGGGGGGGAGAACAAATGAAGGTTCCCTGGTTACCACCGATACTGGTGGACTACATGTTGGAAGAGACGATGGTCTTCGTGTGGGAAGGGGTGGTGGAGAAGTTGAATGTATTCTCGTCAAGGGTATTTCATACCCAAATTCAGTTGTCGGAGTTGGTGTTATTGTTAGCACCCTCTCATACTCTCCTGTTCCCTCCATAGACCTCCACGGAGCCATGCTTTGCAAAATCGTAAAGCACAACACACCGCACATCACTCCAAAAATCACAGCGAAAATCGAGTTTACCACGACAATCACCATGATGAGAGACGGAATGACTAATTTTAATCTGTATCAAATGCTCGTCTCGTTGTTTTAGATTCCTTTAATCAACTCTACCAATCACAAATCGTGTGAACTAAACGGTCAGAATGGACTTTGCGAAGTTACCACGATGCGTGCTACTGAAACGGGACCCAAGACAAAACAATAAATCCACTTACCTTTAACGCCAGCACATGATGCACTTCTCGCACAATTCACAAGCAGGGGCCGAAACGAATTCGACAACGTCCCCCACCACATGTAGACCCATGGGCAGAGTTTTATTACATTGATAATAACGAACAAAAAATAAATAAAACAAAAAAATAAAACATGAATTGAAAACGAAATTAAAAATATGCAAACGACACGAACAAAACGAAAAATAAAATAATCGAAAAAGTACCCTACCGGCACGCACACTATCATGTGGCGGATGGCAAAAATTGTTTGCCCCGCCAATGACGCCTGAAACAAGAATTAAAGGTACAGCACCATCCAAAAAAAAAATAACAATTTAAAAGCTGAAAACTAAATTAGAGCACAATAATGCAAATCCCAAATCACAAAATTTTACCTCAACAACGTCCTACAACGTTTGGGGCATAACTAACCCCTCGTTGGGAACGAAACATTCATCCCCATGCTAAAAACAGAAAAATAAAGAATAGTACAAGATTTTGACCAAAGGTACAAACCATTTTTAAGTTCACCTACCATGCAACGCAGCACAAACTCGGCGAATCCAAGTTTACACAGGATAGGGTGCGTCGGCAAGTCAAGACGCATAATGAAGGCTAACCAGACTGAATTCCGTGATAAACACGATGCCTCGAGACATAGTTGCTACGAGAATATTTTCCCAATTCAATGAAGGACGCACGTGTACAAGAAACAAGGCCAACCAATTGTGGTTAATTCTCAAGGCCAACTCCGCCCATTCCTGCGTCCGAAGCGAGAAAAATAATTATTAGTTAAACAACGAAGGTTAAACTTTACATCTGTGACGTCAGAGACGGGACCCAGGATGGCAGGGACGGGACCCAGGATGGAAGGACCACAATTACTCCGCCCATTCCTGCATCAGAAGCGAGAAAAATAATTGTTAGTTAAAAAACGAAGGTTAAACCTTACATCTGTGACGACAGAGACGTAGGACCCCAGACGGAAGGATCACAAATAGCCTCTTTTCGACCAAATATAAAAAACCCCCAGAACCGAGCAAAATTTGTCACAACCAAATTACAAAAAGACCACAGAACACCTACTCCACAGTTCTCCAGGTAAGTCAAAACATTATTGTGCTTCTCTCTACCTGAATTAAAAAAAAATTAGAATTTAGACTTGAAGCTATTTTTCCATTACCAGGTCACTGAAGGTATTTTGCTAAATATGGGTGAATTTTTCGAATTCATGAAATTACAATTTTACGATTTAGGTGGCGTGCACAAATTGTTAGTCACTGTACCTGGTACGGATTGTACGTACATATCAGACGTCTCGAAATTACTGAAGAAGGTTTAATTCACCTTTTGAATGGTGTAAAAATATCCCTACATGATTGGACCAAGTTCTATAACCGTTTAAGCGCATGGCAATTTCTCTCAAATTTACCCCAAACTCTCTATAATTCAGACAACCTAAAAATATACGTGTCGTTTCCCACAGGCTACGTCACTTTCCAAACACCTGCATATGACGGTTGTGTGGTAATGTCGGAACTCAAATTTGATAATCTCGCACACGCAGTAAAACGAGTTAACAAGTGGCTATTTCAAAATCTTGAGTTACATTTCCGTTTCAACGAAAGGTAATTTTTGTTTTCTGTTCACAGAAAAGGAACGACAATGAGTGATTTCGTTGTAAATTTAGGTGGGAATGTTTTGTTTAAAATAGATTATTCTAAATCAACTGCTCAGATTACCAAATTTTTAGTTACAGAGGGCAGTTACGTGATTCACGAGAACCAATGTTTCTTGGTTTCACTACAAGAATGGGAGAAAATGAAACCATTGTTGCCATCGTTCGCGGAGGATAGTCTCATCAATTTACCTAACTCACCAACCCTTATTTACCTTTCTTCGGAGACGGTAGTGACCCTATACGACAATGAATATATTTTCTGTTCTGACAATGGGTTGATTACATTAACGGCTCAACAGTTAAACATCTTGAAAGATAACAATGATCTCGATTTTGAACGAATCGTGTCAAGGATTGATTTCACGACCAAGCTTTTAAAAATAATTTACCTTTTTCTTTTTATTCTAGTGAAATTTACGTTCATTCTGAATGTCAAACCCACTTCTCCCAATTAAGCCTAAATATTCGATTCATCTAGGAAACAGTTATTTTGCACAGGTTTCTGAGTTCAATAATAGTCTGAAAATTCATTTTCGTAAATATACAGCTAACGCAGTGGGTTGCACAGCAACTGCGAACGGAATTTCGTTGAGCCCTGAAGACTTTTACAACATAAGCGCTCTCTTTCCCAGCTGGTTGCCGATTGTTGAAGGGGAAAACCCTCTGGCAGTCTTGATTGAGACGCCAAAGTGTACCGTCACGTGTTACTATTCACAACCACTCAACAGAACGATAGTGAATTTCGCTAATGCGTACAGGAAATCCGTGGACTTGAACGTAGATCAATTTAAAGTTCTGGTAGAATCCGTTGACCAGCTTTCAGAATGGATTCAACTTTTGTCGAATCACGACTGAAAATTTTCAACAGAAAATTAGACTACGTTGTTACATGCAACGCAGTCACGATCAACAGACTGTGTTACTTTAAGGAAATCTCGATCATGGGCCACGATTTGAAACAACATTTTGTAATAAAAATTCCAAAATCTGTACTAGAATCGGACATTAGCGAGAAAGAACGCAGAAGCATTTCCTATTGTGAAAGGTTCATTTTACAGCAAGATCTAAAAAATGAGGCGCTGGATACTCCCGTCTTCACAGTGACCAACGAGATTCGGCGGTTACAGTGTGTTTCACCCGGCACAGTATTTTTTTTAAAGGAGATAGGAAATTAAAAGAATATTTGGGAAAAAAATGTAACGTGGCTTGCGAGGAACTACCGAATAACACCTCGTTAGCCCCCTCATACTGTGAGATGGACAGGTATCATTTCTGCCCTAATCACATAGCTGCAGCCTGTAGCTTTTTCAAAGCCAAATCTTATTACAAATTTATCTCACGAAATTAAATTTTCAAAATTTCCCACCCATATTTAATACTTTGCACCCCTCACTCCCACATCAGAACGCTCATCGATGACCATGGATCAAGACGTACCTTCGGAAGTCTCTACACCATCAATTGTGCAACCCAAAGATGATGCAACCCTTCCACAGGACGACTCTACGCAACAACCAGTAGCCGTCCAACAGTCGTCTATGCCGGCGTGTAAAAACAAGTGCCGTCCCACACGTTGGCTAAAGCGTAGGAAGCCCTCTCCTAAACAACATAAGGTAGGCGAATTATGTCATTGTTACGCTGTAATGAAACAATCCGCTCATGGACAGGTAGACAAGGGGATGATGTTTAACTGTCTATCAATATTCGAACAAGAATATGACTTACAAGGATTTTGTGTTGGTTCTACAAGTGATGCGATTCATACTATCTTGCGTTTTTCGAGACCTGTGAATCAAGACATAGTGTTAGGCCTCATGGCCACGGAGTCTATGCATCCAACTCACAATATTGTGCCTTTGTCAACCAAAACTAAACAAAAGAACTATCTAATCAACATTTGCGAAAATGACTCTCATCCTTTCGAGACTCTAACGACCACCAACTGTCATTTAGTGCCTTTCAACCTGCTATTGCCGAACTTTCTCGAACAATATGCGACCAAACCCCTGGACCTAAGCGATCCATTTTTGATAAAGTATGCCTGTAATTTCCCTTACATCGCGGCCACGGTCGCAACTGCAGCACCACCGCAGTATTCACCACTAAAAAATGAATTGGAAATGTAACCAGTCAGTTTGCTAAAATAAAAAATAAAAATGTCATGTGTATTTTATTTTTATTTTTCTTAAACACAACCGCAGCAACCAACCTTAAAAGAAAATTTTCCTATATAATTCAGATTTAAAACTAAACAAAAAAAATAACATTAAAGGTGCTCTCCCTCCCTGACTATAATAGCTGGCCCGCTATTAATGCTAGCGCAAACCTCAGACATGGACTTATCTTTGAACTCCCTCCCTGACTATAAAAGCCAGCCGGCTCTTAACGCTAGCTCAAACTCCAGCCATGGATTTATCTTTAAAACATCCTAGCAACCACATAATCGTAGGTCCATCTGGAATTGGGAAAACACAATTAGTTTCCAAATTAATTTTAAATGCTGAAGAAGTGTTTGATCCAGTCCCAACCTCAGTCACCATTTGCTACAACGCCTGGCAAAGTGCTTACGAAAATTTAAAATCAAAGTGTAAACTGCCGATAACCTTTATACAGGGTTTTGACAAAGACATTTACGAGTCAATACCTTCAGGTGGCATTTTATGCCTCGACGACCTAGCACACAATGTTAAAATTGACCTACTTAATGATGCGTGGACAACGGGGGGCCATCATAGGAATATAACTCAAATATTAATATGTCACAACATGTATCAGAAAAATGTGCGTACAGTCAGCTTAAATACACATTATTATTATCTATTTAAAAACGTGTGCGACGTTTCTACGTTACGCCATTTTTCAGTCCAAATGGGGTATCCATCAACATTTTTAATCAGCGCTTATAAGGCAGCTATGTCGGACAGCTGGGGTTATTTGTTTATCGACCTCCGACCGGAAACGTTAGACAATTTGAGATTTAGGAGTGATTTGTTCAAAACACCATTGTTTGTTTACATGCCCAAGAATGTCTAAGCAGCGTGTCAAAGACTATTTACCAGTGTTAGCCCCGCTATCGTCCCGTAAAGTCAAGCCGCACGTGAAAAAAACTCTAATTGCTTGCGCCAATATTCAAGACGTCATTTGCTCCGTTGCCCTTAACATTCTCAGAGGCAACCTACCTTTAGCTCAAGCTTTAAAGACTAAACTGAGAAGATACAAGAAATCTCTGCTCGTAATTTCGACTAAAAACTGTTCTCGTGCTAAGAAAACTAAAAACAGTACTAAACTCCAAACCGGCGGGTTTTTCCCACTCCTCACTCCACTTTTAGGCGCCGTCGCAGCACCATTAATAGGCGCAGTGAGTGGAATATTTGCCAGATAAACGAAACTAAACAAACTATGTTTCGACGCATGCAACTAGTGCCTATCGCGGACGAGTCTGCCCCGCTCGCTGCGGCTGCCAGTGGTGGACCATCAACCGTCGCCCCGGGCCCCAACGTCTTGACCAAATCTCCGTACGTCCGTCCACTGGGTAATCTCGACGTCGCCATGCACGAAGTATTGGCCAACAGTGACATTGACGATTTTTCCAAACCAAAGCTGTACACCCAGACGCTGCAACGTTTTTTGGACGTCAACGAGAAATACGTGACGGAGCATTTACGCGTGTTAATGTCTTCCGTGGGAGGGGTGACCACACCGGGTGATGCACCCTCCATTCCACCCGCATCATCACCGTCATCTCCGAGCTCTACATCCGTATTGCCAGGCAGCACAACGACGAGTACTTCGGCCGTTTCCGCTGCCGCAGCCGCAAAAACGGATCCCCCCACCTCCTCCCCCGTTGCAGGGGCGCGCACAGCACGCAGGGGGGCAGCAGCGAGCGCGGCAGAGCCGCAGCAGCAGCCGTCATTGTATGACTGGGACGAAGGCACGATCGGAGACGTCGACACAGGCATGGACAAGCCTACTGTCCATCGTATCCCGTACAACGAGCCCACTAAGAAGGACAGTAATCAATTCTGGGTACCGCGGTCGTATAAGGAAATATCTGGAAGAAAACAAAGTACTTTATGACCCTATGGGTCAGGTGATAGATCACGAAACTGGACTTCCGATCCTCGGATCAAACGTCGTGCCACTAATTCACGGTCGGATCTCGGACAATAAGTTGTTTCGGACAAAGATGTCGACAGAACCCGGATGGTCGTATATGACGTCACTGATCCCGAGGCGGAGTTATTTACGACGTTTGAGCGGTATATTATTACCCCCAGCACCTCCTCTGCCTCGCGCAGTTGCTTCATCCACCTCCGACAATGATGCAGCGCTCGGCGCTCATGGTGGGCGGAGCTCGGCGAGCCGCAAACGGCAATTATCCTGGTCAAGCGAGTTTTTTTAATGATCTATTAAATCGTCTTTATTATACACCTGTCGACCCAGCCAGTCTGGGTGGAGTGAGGCGGCTGTATAAGCGTGACAAGGCTATTGATTCTCGAATTACTCTCGCCGACGTGGGAAAATGGCTGCAGGCTGAAGGAACTTACTCACTGTTTAGACCAGTCACTCGACGGTTTCGCCGTAATAGGATCATGCTGAGTGGTCCTAACAATACATTATCTGCTGATTTAGCGGACGTAACGAATCTCGCGGTGTTTAATGACTTCAATTTTTTGTTGGTGGTAATAAATGCCTTCAGTAAATTTGTTTGGGTTATATAAGCCGATTAAAAGAAAAGACGCACTCTCTGTCTCATCAGTTCTCAGAGAAATTTTATTGGATCCCAGGGCCTCTAGGCTTAGATTCTTCACTAGTGACTCAGGCGGTGAGTTCCAAAACAGAGCAGTTGGACAGTTAGTTGCTTAGGCA
This sequence comes from Lithobius niger, assembly GCA_023313725.1. Lineage (NCBI taxonomy): Eukaryota > Metazoa > Arthropoda > Chilopoda > Lithobiomorpha > Lithobiidae > Lithobius > Lithobius niger. The sequence continues at coordinate 26,559 of JAHWFP010102097.1, read as the reverse complement.
GCACGACATCAAACAACGCGCAACGAAGAAATTAAGGCAAGCATAAGTTAACGCGTGATTCGTTCCCTGCGTGAGAGGATTTCACGTTATTTACACAAAAACAATACCCAAAGGTTTATCGATGCCTTACAAGACATTGTTGATTCGTATAACAACTCTTACTCTTACTCTTATTAAAATGAAGCCGTCCGATGTAACCGAGGCTAATTCTGGTCAGGTTTACGTTAATCTTTACGGTGAGGGGTTCCGAACCGGCAATCCAGTGAGAATGGCTTTGAAGACACACATTTTCACTCGTGGCTACCGTCCAAAATGAACTCAAGATATTGTCTACGTGAGCGGAGAAAATGACAAACATCCCATTAAGACGTATACGGTTAAAGACTGGCTGGGTGAGCCGATTCTAGGGACGTTTTATAAGCAGGAATTGCAGAAAGTCGTAGAGCCTACAACTTATAAGATCGAAACTGTGCTTAGGACTCGTAGAAAAAGGGGTGGAGGGACTGAGTATTTGGTTAAATGGCAAGGTTGTCCAAATTCCATGAACACTTGGGTGTCTGACCTGGAGCAGTTAAGATGAGTGAGGATATTTTTTTAACCCTCCCTAGTAACTCTTCCATGGACCTATTTCCGCATAATACGCTTCAAAAATACACCACTCGATTGTCAACACCCTTAAATTTGTCCCGTGACTACGAAGTTGCATTATGCGAAATTTCATTTCCCAACAATATAAATCAGGACTTGGCAATTGTTTTAAAAAGCGCCGACGAAGAAGCGAGGTTATTGGAATCCGGCTTCACCGAAAGGAAGGAGAGATTGTTGGAAGGAGGCCATTTAACTCCTATTGAGAGTACGGCTATTTTGCCTTCTACTAAGGGAACTAAACGGTACTCGAGTTACAAAGAGTTGATGAATCGTATTAATCTCGACATTCAAGGCCTTAAGAAGGGATTGCCGGATGGTGACCACATGAAAACTTCCGAAGACCCGCGCATCTTGTACGACGAAAGCACTCACACTTTTAATATACGTAATTACGAAGGTGAAGAAAGTTACGTCAGGCTTTATTTAGGCCCAAAATTAACTTCTCGTTTCGACTTTCAAAAATTTGAAATGTTACCAGATGTCGTGGAGCACTCCGTTGAAACTTTAGTGCCCTTATTGAAAACTACTAATACTCCAGTGGACAGCATCTACGTCTATACCGACCTTATCCAAGCTAATCACGTGGGTGACTACAAAGTGCCTTATTGAGGATCGTGCCGGTTCGTGGTCAACCGAGGGAAGTTTGCAGCCTCGAATTTAACAGATTGTATTATTTTCCTATTCAAAAAGAGTCATTTCAATTTATTGAAATTTTTCTGGCCAATGATGCAGGTAGGCCTATAGAATTTGGCGATTATGGAAGGACCGTTGTGGTGTTGCATCTTCGTAAAAGACGGCCTTTGGTAGACTATAAGTAAGCTAGCGCTTCCCCCCTCCCTCACATACGCCATTCGTACATCATGAGAGGAACGTGTCCTTACACTCAGTACTATCAAGAGCAGGCGGGGGAGGGATACCCGTATATTACGGCCGTCACGGATCTCAGACAGGAAACGGCCTAGCTTCAATTTTATCTAGCTTGGGCAGAATGGCTATGCCCTTTTTGAAAGGGATAGGCAGTTTTTTGGGTCGAACGGCTCTCTCTACTGGCGTCGGTATAGGCTCTGACGTGTTGGGAGGCAAGTCGTGGAAGGATGCTTCGCGTGACAGATTTACGGAAGCTGGTCGTGATGTCATGAGCGAAGTTGGAAGAAGACTGCAACAACGTGGCAGTGGTCGTAAATGGAAAAGAAAAGTATCTAAAACTAAAACTAAATGCTGCAAAAAACGAAGAAAGAAAACGTCAAAGCCTAAAATCATCCTTGATTAAGCCTGCCTATATAACTGCCTACCCTTCTCTCTTCAGTGTCATTTTACGTCAGGTGGGTCAACATGGCGTACCTTCACCCAAATTCCTGCGAGTGTCTGCTGAACAATTTAGATTTGTTCAGTGTCAGCCCCGTTCAGTTATCGGTCCAGAAAACTAAGATGGTGGAGTATCGACCAGTGGTGCTAATCGACTATAGGTGCTAATCAAGTGATCGATTTCCTGGTTCCACCTTCAGACGATTACATCGATATCTCGAACACGTTAATTTACATGCGAGTTAAAGTTATCAAATCCGACGATGGGTCGGCTTATACAGCTGCTGAAAGTCTACTGATGGGACCCGTCGATTTACTGTTACACACCATGTTTTCTCAAGTCGACATCAGCTTGAACGGTAAATTGGCTACTGGTACCAACGGCCATTACGGGTACAAGGGGTTCATGAAGACCGTCTTAAGTTATGGTGATGAAGCGAAAAAAACTCAGTTGGAATCCTCGCTCTTCGCGCCCTATTCAACTCGTCAAGCTAGAGCTGCGCAAGGGGATGAAATTGATCTCTTTGGTCGAGTCAGCCACGATTTGGTGAACAAGTCGCGACTCATTAAATAATACTGAACTTAAATTTCGGTTCGTGCCTCAACGTGCAGAATTCTGCATGTATTTAAACGCTGCTGGAGTGACTGCAGCTCTCACACCCATCATAGTTCCCTTGGATGCTGTGCTCTACGTACGTAAGGTGACCCCATCCCCCCTCTATCTTAGTAGCTCACGCCAGAACGCTCAGTACAGTTTCGTCGGCGAAATATCCTTACAGAAAAACTGATTTTAAGAGTCACACTTTGCTGCAAGGCACACGAAGCGCAACGATTGACAATATTTTTAACGGTGACGTTCGCAGCCGAGTAACTATAGGATTAGTCAAACACGCAGCTTTTAATGGCGTTTATGCTAATGACCCATTTTTCTTCGAGCATTTTTGTTTAACTTCATTGGCATTATCCGTCGACGGTGTAACACACAATTCAAAACCTCTGACTTGCGATTTCACTAATAATAAATATGTGCAAGCTTACATGTCGCTGTATGAAGGACTGGGAATACAGTACTACAATACTGGTGTGGGTATTTCTTACGCTGATTACAAGTCGAGTGGGAGGACCTTATTCTGTTTCGATTTAACTGCAGATTTTAACTCTAACGACCCTACTCACGTGTCTTTAGTTAACAATGGTATTGTCCATGTAGACTTGAAATTCTCTGGAGACTTGGCTCAAAACGTCACCGTTGTGTTTTTGGGTGAAAAAGAAGCTTTGTTGGAAATTGACGAAAAGCGCAACGTACTCTCTACAAAATGAATACGAGAGAAATAGACGATATCTTGCATCCATTGTGTAGTGATTTTCTAGGTGTGTTCCCCTCCAACCATATTCCAAATGGGAGGGGCTGGTTAGTAATTAATCTCGACAAGTGTTACAAACCTGGCAGTCATTGGGTGGTTTTGGGTGATTGTGAATTTTTTGATAGCTTCAGATTGTTGCCTCTTACGAGTACTTTGCTCGAACATTTAAAAAAAAGAGGTGTAATGGAGATAAGTGGTGGTACAATACTGTAAAACTTCAAGACTTTAATACGAAAACTTGTGGTCATTTTTGTATTTATTACATCTTAAAACGTTGCGAAGGGGCTTTCCCCTCTTCAGATAGTTGATTTTTTAAGTGTTAAACCCGATGTAGAACGATTTGTTTACGATTATGTTAATAAGCTCGTAGTGTAATTGTTTATTTTTATGTAAATAAATTTGTATAATTTGTATTTATTGTGTGTTTTTCTTTTTATGTTCTCCAGGTGTACTGATGTTCACGTGTGGGCAGTGCGGACGGACGTACGGGACGAGGGCGCTCCTGGCACGTCACACGAGGGCTTTCCACGACCGTAATCACGTTTGTGATGTGTGTCATTGGTCCTTTGCCAACGACATCAACCTGAGACGTCACTCCAGGCTGCACCTCGTCACGTGCCCCGTCTGTCGGTACACATTTTCGACGCACGATGCTTTCCTGCATCACAGCATTGAGGCTTACTCCACCCGACCTCCGGAGCCACCAGTGTTCAGGGAGGAAGCGACGGCATATAGATCGTACTTCAAAAGGTATACGTACACGTTATCCAGCGATACGCGTGACGTTCATGACTTTGGAGAATGTAAGACGTCACCTTTTGACTTTGTTCTCTTCTCTACTCGGACAGATGGGTCAGTTTAAATTTCTACTCTGCATCAGCGTTGTTTTAGAAAAACTACGTTTTGATGAGGAAACTGAACGCATGCCCATCTATTTGTGCAGTGGTGCGCATCAACTGTTGTCTTCTGAATTTATTGATGATGGATTGCTCAGTGCGATCGGTAAAATTCTTGATTAATTAGACTCTTTTCAGAAGCATGGGTCAGGGTTGGTGGTTTTTTAGGATTGACGGTTGTGACATTCACGTTGGTAGGTACGTCCCTTTAAGCGGTGGGTGTGGAAATGTAAGACTTGACAATTTTTTGCAAGATAAGCAAGCAGTAGTGAACGTTTTATGTGATGACAATAAGTGTTTCGTGTACAGTGTCCTGGCTGGGTTGTATCCTGCGAATGATCACATCAATCGAGTAATCCATTATCGTAAATACATGTCTTGGTTAGATTTGAGTGGGCTTTCCTTTCCTACACCTGTAAGTGACATTGCAAAATTTGAATCTCTGAATAACTTGTGTATTTTGTTGTATGGGTACGAGAACAAAAATGTTTTTCCCATTTATTTGAGCAAACGAACCAATTGTCGGGAAATCAAACTATTGTTGGTTAACAGTAATCATTATTGTTGGATTAAACATTTCAATAGATTGGTGCATACAAACGATCATAAATATGTATGTCACTATTGTTTCTCTTACTTCCGTTCCAATACCGCTTTGGTTGACCATCTTATTTTGTGCAGAACTCTTGCTCCTCAACAAATTAAGATGCCTACTGTGAAACCGTTCATAGAGTTTACGAGGTACGACCAGCAATTGCCAGTTCCGTACGTGATGTACCTCGATTTTGAGTCGTTACTGTCTAAAATAAGTTCGTGTAAGCCGTATCCTTCGTCCTAGTATACTCACAGAACGAGTTTACACCAACCGAGTGGTTACGCTTACGTTGTTGTTGCCCACGATGGTAGCGTGTTCGCACATCGGGTGTTTCGAGGTGAAAATTGCGTGAAAGATTTTTTTTCTCATTTAGAAATAGTTTATGAAGAGATTAAAGTCATTAAAGGGCGAATGCGTGCTTTGGTACCCGATCATGATTGGTTGTTGGACTATGCTAGCGTAACCCATTGTCATATTTGTGGTAACTTGTTCGGTGTTGGTGACATCAGGGTACGGGACCATTGTCATTTGAGCGGTAAATATAGAGGTGCGGCTCACAATTCATGTAATTTACAGTACAGGTTTAAAGATTTTCTGCCAATTTTCTGTCACTGTTTCAAGTCATATGATGGATATATGCCTGTCTTATTTTACAGATAAGAACATTTCTGCCATTCCGCAAAATACTGAAAGGTTCACCTCGATACAAGTTGGAAATTATAGATTTTTAGACAGTTTTCAGTTCTTGTCCGCTTCGTTGAGCACTTTGGTTGGTACCTTAACTGATTTTCCTATCATGAGGAAAATCTTTCCAGATACTCATGCTTTGTTAACCAGGAAGGGTGTTTATCCTTATCCGTATTGTGATTCGTTTTGAAGATTTAATGAGACTCGGCTGCCTCCTAAGGAAGCCTTTTATTCAGATTTAACTAATACTCACATTAGTGACGATGAGTATTCGTACGCTAATATGGTTTGGAGAGAAACAAATTGTCAGACGCTAGGTCAGTACCACGACATGTACGTTTTGGCTGATACTGCTCTTTTGGCTGACGTGTTCGAACAGTTTAGGACTCTTAGTTTGAAACAGTACAATTTAGATCATTGTCATTTTTACACCCTCCCTGGTCTGAGTTGGACAGCGGCGCTTAAAATGACTGGTGAGCGATTGGAGTTGTTGACGGATGTTACAATGAACAATTATTTTACTGCAGCCATACGAGGTGGTGTCAGTATAATCTCTAAACGGTGCGCCCATGCTAATAATCCTTTGGTATCAAGCTATGATCCCGATGTTGAATGCAGTTACCTTATGTACATAGATGCTAATAATTTGTACGGCTTTTGTTTGAGTATGCTGTTACCTTATTCACATTTTGTATGGCTTACAGAACGGGAGCTCGCTTCGCTCGATTTGACTTCTTTGCCTCCTTGCATACTTAAGGTTGATCTCGAATATCCGGATGATTTGCATGATTCTCACATTGACTACCCTTTGGCTCCGGAACATATCGCGATAACTGAAGATATGTTGTCTCCCTTTAACAAGAAACAAGCTGCTAAACAAGGACCTTACGTTCCGAGCCGAAAATTAGTACCTCATTTGATGGAACGTAAGGAGTACATTTGCTATTACAAGAATTTGATGTATTACGTTTCGAAGGGTCTTAAAGTCACTAAAATTCATTCTGGCATTAAATTCACCGAGAAAGCGTGGTTGGCCCCATATATCTCTTTTAACAGCATGAAACGAAAAGAGGCATAGAGTGAATTTGAGCGGTCTTTCTACAAATTGGCAAATAATTCTATCTTTGGTAAGGCTATTGAGAACGTACGGCGGTACATAAATGTGACACTAAGTACTAGCGTGAAAAAGTCTCTCAAATTGATGAGCAAGCCTACGGTCGAGTATTTCGATGTTTTGAACGATAATTTGATGCTTTTCAAAATGCGTAAACAAGCTGTGACTTTGAATAAACCTGTTTTTTTAGGCTGTGCAGTTTTGGAGTTGAGTAAATTAGTCATGTACTCCAACCACTACGACTGCATGTTGGAAAAGTACGGTAAGAACTGTAGATTGTTGGGAAGTGACACAGACAGTTTTTTTTACAAAATCAAAACTGAAGATGTGTACGCCGACATGGGTCAATCTTTGCATCTTTTTGACACTAGCTCCTCCCCAACTAGTCATCCATCCACTGGAGTTTTCAAGGATCAGTGCAATTCGTTGCCCATAGAGTCGTTCATTGGTTTGAAAAGTAAGATGTATTGTTATACTTGTAACAATAGTGACAAGAAAGCGGGGAAGGGGGTGCAGAAATCTGTGTTACTGTTACACGTGATCATTACAATAAATGTCTACGTGATCATGAGTATTTCAGTTTTGAGCAGTCTAGTATCAGGTCCTATCTCCACGAAGTTAACAGCATTGTTCAAAATAAATTGGCTTTATCTGTGACCTACATGAAAAGGTTTGTTGATTGTACAGAATTGGATTCTGTTGCCTACGGTCATTGTACGTTACGAAACAAACAATAAGTATTTTTATTTTTCTGGAGTGTGACAATTATGACTACTTTCGTACGACAACCTTTTTCGTCATGCTCCGACTTAAAAATACTTTTTGTTTGTGATTTTTGTTTATGATTTTTGTTTATTTTACAGGCTTTTGTACTGTTTGTAATTTTTGTTTATTTTACATGCTGTTGTGCATATACTTCTGTCTGTAATCAATGGTGGGTGTTATTGGCTGGTTTTGGCATTTTTGTATTTTATTGGTTGTAGTTTTTAGGTCTTATTAAATGCTGCAGCGTCTCCCGTGTCTTACTTTCATTTGGTTGTTAGTCTTTGTTGGTAATGGATCTACACGATGATGAGGTAGCTGATGATGGGGATTTAACTAAGATTAAACAGGCTATTTATTCAGCAGTACCTGAAACATACAGGTTTTATATTTCACATCAACTAACACGTATAAAATCACGTAAGGATGTACTAGGATGGACTAAAAACCGTGAGCTTATTTTTAATGGTAAAGTTGTTATTGGGAGCGATATTGTTGAACTAATGGTACGTTTCTGCCGTCAAACAAAAGGAAGCCCAAGCCAATAGGTTTTGACGAGTTACTGGTTGGATTGTGCAAAATTGACCCTGCTTTTTTCGTTAGACATCGAACGTGATCACCTATATGAACGGATGTTGTTGGTGACTCGATTAATTTGTTGCGCCGCTTTTATCATGGACGGTTATCGGCTGTTGCTCGATGCTGTGAAACATCCTTGGTTTTTGAAGACATTCTTGTTGCTGTTTTTATTGTTTAATTCTGTACTATTGACTTTGGATATTGTACGTATGTCCCAACAGATGACTGAAGAACATCTATTTGTATCCTCCGTTTGTTCCACTAAAGATGTTATGAACTGTAAAACTGAAAGTTTTATCGTATCAGATTTCCTTTTGTTTTCTTCATGTGATAGTACTAGCGTGTTTGCTTACATGGATCGAAATGGTACATTCCTCCCTTTTTCACATGATGAATTTGAAAACATGTACATACATGCCAAGTCCATACTTGCGATGTAATTTGTTTGTGTGTCGATGAATAAAGCAGTTAGTTGTAGTTTGAATGGTTGCCTTGTCTATTTCTTTTCTGATATTCTCATACTTTCAAATGTCTCAGCCACTTCGAGTACTTTCTTGGGTTTTCAATATGTAAGGGGGGAAAGAAGGGTAAATACAGTCAGGAGGGTAAATGAAGATAAAGACGGTAAAGCCATGAAAATGTGACGTCATTTCTGGGCGAAAAAATGATTTTTTTTTGACGTCATTTCCGGTTTTTGACGTCATTTATTCAATATGGCGGATCCAATATGATGGACCGGAAATGGCTGTAGTACGTACACCTTCTTAGGCCGGAAATGACGTCAAAAACCGGAAATTTGACGTAAAAAAAAAATGACGTCACAAACCGGAAGTGACGTCACGATCCAAGATGGTGGCCGAACCGGAAGTGGCGTACCTAGTACATATTTGCTACTACTAACATGAGCACAGAACCCTTCACCAAACAAGCAATAACAATGCTGTCTTTGTGTAAACATTGTTGCGCGCGTAGTCGCCTTGTTAAACTTCTGAATTAAAGAACGTCAGCACGATTTGTGTGTTACAGCCACAATATGCGGTCGAACAATATGCGGTTGGTATAAGCAGGATAACCAACGGCGTCTCGGGAGTTCTGGCAACAATAACTCGTGGATGCGCCACTTGTTGATTGTTAGCAGAACTCATTCGACGCTGTTGGTTGTCCTATGCAAGAAACTCGCTACAAACAATATTCAAAACTGAATGTTCTTTAAAAAAGGTAAGGTAAAGGTAATGTTCATTCAAAAGTAAAGGCGACCCTCCTGGCCAAAATATTCTTCCATTATATAATGAAAAAGCGCGAAAACTGTTCCTTTCGGGGAAAAAGAAGTAGTTTGTTTTACTAATTTGCTAGTTTCGTGTTAGTATCTTGCTATTTTCACGCTAATATTTAGTTAGTTTAGTGTTAGTGAATTCATGCAAGTTTCATTTTAACTTTTTGCTAGTTTCGTGTTAGTTTCTAGTTGTTTCATCCTAATATTTTGCTGTTTCATGCTAATATATTGCTAGTTTAGTGTTAGTTTCTTGATAGTTTCATGCTAATATTTTGCTAGTTTCGTGCTAGTTTCTTACTAATTTCATGGTAATACATAGCAAGAATTCTTGCTGGTTTCTTGCAAACAAAAAAACGGTTTATGAATTCCACACTGTTCCTCAGATTGAGAAGAAACCGGCTACAAACAATCTTCATAACTGAATGGTTTTTTAAAAAAGGTCATACATTCAACACTTCTGGCCAAAATATTCGTCCATTATGTAGTTAAAAAAGCCCGAAAACTGTTCCTTTCGGGGGGGAAAGAAGTAGTTTGTTTTACTAATTTGCTAGTTTCGTGTTAGTTTCTTGCTTGTTTCATGCTAATATTTTGCTAGTTTCGTGTAGTGTCTTGCTAGTTTTGTGTTAATATTTTGCTAGTTTCGTTTAATTACTTGCTAGTTTCAAGCTAATATTCAGCTAGAATGGTGTTAGTTTCGTTCTAGTTTCTTGCTAGGTTCCTGCTAAAAAAAACTGTTTATGATTTCCAAACCGTTGAGCAGACTGAAAAGAAAGCAGCTACAAACAATCTTCAAAACTGAATGTTCTTTAAAAAGGTCGTACATTCAAAGGTAAAGCAACACTTCTGACCAAAATATTTGTTCATTGTGTAATTGAAAAAACTCGAAAACTGCTTCTTTCGGGGGAAAAGAAGTAGTTGGTTTTACTAATTTGTTAGTTTCGTGTTAGTTTCTTGCTAGGTTCATGCTAATATTTTCTTGCTAAAAAACTGTTTATTATTTCCAAAGTGTTGATCAGATTTTAAAGAAAGTAATTACAAACAATCTTCAAAACTGAATATTCTTTAAAAAAAAGTCTACATTCCAAGGTAAACTAACCCTTCTAACCAAAATATTCGTCCATTAGGCAGTGGAAAATGCCCTAAAACTCCTTCTTTCACTGGAAAAGAAGCAGTTTGTGTTACTATTTTGCAAGTTTCGTGTTAGTTTCTTGCTAGTTTCTTGCTAATGAATATATTGCTAGTTTTGCGTTCGTTTATTGCTAGTTTCATGCTAATGTTTTGCTAGTTTCTTGCTAGTTTCCTGCTAAAAAACGGTTTATGATTTCTAAGCCTTGATCAGATTCAAAAGAAACTGGCTACAAACAATCTTCAAAACTGAATGTTCTTTAAATGGTCATATACATTACAATTTAAAATTAACCTTCCTGACCAAATATTCCATCGTTATGTATATAATGGAAATAGTCTAAAAACTGCTTCTTTCAAGGAAAAAAGTAGTAGTGTTAGTAGTAAGTAGTAGTAGTTTCGTGTTAGTTTCTTGTTAGTTTCATGCTAACGTTTTGTTAGTTTTGTGTTAGTTTCTTGCTTGTTTCATGCTAATATTGTGCTGTTTATTCTAATATTTTGCTAGTTTCGTGTTAGTTTCTTGCTAGTTTTGTGTTCTCATTATGCTAGTTTCGTGTTAGTTTCTTGCTACTTTCATGTTAATATTTAGCTAGAATGGTGTTAGTTTTCTTGCTAGTTTCTTGTTAAAAACGGTTTATGAATTTCAAACCGTTATCATATTGAAAAAAAAAACCGTCTACAAACAATCTTCAAAACTGAATATTCTTTAAAAAAGTTCGTACATTTCCAGGTAAAGCAACCCTTCTAACCAGAGATGGAAGTGGGTCACTTTTTCCGACCCACTCGAGCCCTGGCCCCCGACGACCCACTTGACCCACCCAGTAAAGAACAAATTGTTACCCACCGTCCGTGACCCACGCTATGAAAAATAATACAGTATAATACGTTAAAAAAAAAGGTTAGTGATAAATACAAGTATATAAAGGGTCTTCTCGCCCTTCCCCCCATGCCTTTATTTTGGGTTTTTCCCCCGTGCCGTTATCTGGGGGATACTATGTTTGAAAGAGTAAGAACAATTTTTTAAAGAGTACTGGCATCAAGACTTCTGATTACCATAAGATTACTGTGGGTCAGTGGGTGAACGATTCTTGACCCATGACCCACTTGACCTGCGATAAAAATGTGACCCACTGACCCACCGACTCATGGGTCAGTTCCATCTCTGCTTCTAACCAATATATTCGTCCATTATGTAGTGCAAAAAGCCCTAAAACTTTTTTTCAGGGGAAAAGAAGTAGTTTGTGCTACTATTTTTCTAGTTTCACGTTAGTTTCTTGCTAGTTTCCTGCTGAAAAACTGCTTATGATTTCTAAACATTCCCTGTTATGTAACGGAAAAAGTCCAAAAATTGTTTCTGTCGGTGGAATAGCAGTAGTTTGTGTTACTATTTTGATAGTTTCTTGTTTATTTCATGATAAAATATTACTAGTTTTGTGTTAGTTTTTTTCTAATTTCATGATAAACTTTTGCTAGTTTTGTGTTAGTTTCTTGATAGTTTTGTGTTAATGGTTTGCTAGTTTCGTGTTAGTTTTTTACTAGTTTCATGCTAATAGTTTGCCAGTTTCGAGCCAATTTTTTGCCATAGTAGGTTCTTGCTAGGTTCCTGCTAAAAAATTGTTTATGATTTCCAATCCGTTGATCAGATTGAATTATACCACACGCACATTGTTCTCGGCGTGGATTCCGAACAATGAACCATTGTTAGAAAGCTATTGTCGAGAGAACCCACCAACAATGATCCAAAGGAAAGTTTGTCGAAAGAATAGTTTCATTGTTGTTTGAAGGGGTATTTTAGAATCAAGCTAGAATGCAAAGGCAGAAGCAAATTTTTTACTTATTCATGCTTATTTTTACCACTTTTTTTTATACTTGTGAGTAATATAACCAAACCAATTTATGGGTAATATTTCTTTGTTATTCCTACCGATTTAACGTTAATTTATTTGATTTTAAACGGGTTAACATAACACAACAAACTCATAAAATACACCATAAATCATAAAATACCCCATCAATCATAACCAGCAACGCAGCCACGACTCGAACCACATGCTAACGATCAGCTAGTAAAGTATGCCGAAAATTAAAACAAATCAGCTGGTGGATAGCACTCACCCTACCCGATGAGAGTTGTCTCCCCCCTCCCCCACATACTCACTACAAGAGGCCCTTGTAGCTTTTTGAAAAAATTGAACTGATTTCGTACGAAAATTGCATTTCTAATTATGAGGAAAATATTTCAAAGTAACCGATTTCTTAAAAATAAGGTAGTTTGCCGGGGCTGCCGGCGAAGCTTACAGTGCTTCCAGACCTTCACGGCCATCCCCCCCTCCCCGCAGTATATATATATTCCCGGGGAGACCCGACCCTTCACAATCCGAATCTGATTTGAAATACGTTAGCATAATACAACAAAATCATAAAATACCCAAGGGAACACAACACTACAACCCTTCAACACCAATTCTACTTGTAAATATTAACTGGTTCTACTTGAAAACTATAACAAATTAGTTCGTGGATAGCTCTCACCCTACCCGATGAAGGTTGCCTCCCAGAGAAGCTTATTGCCAGCCATGTTGACACAACCGTCATTTTGATTATTTTTTAAATTTATTTGTGAAATATAGAGCTTTCAAATACATGTTTATTTATCGAACAAGTGTACACGTAACCAATTAATAAATGGGCAGTATTTATTACCTGACCGAGTCCATTTGGCTCTCCGTCCTGTAATGACACGTTTATTATTTTACCGCTTCACAGTTCAAGATTCCGAAAGCATCCATCATCACACAACGCCGAATAACCAAGTTAGCCAACAAAGGTTCTCTAATTTTATTTCTTGTTTGTTACTCAATTTCGAAGTACCCCATCACCGTTCATACCATGGAAACTCAACGCCGAATAGCCCTTTCAAACAACCTCTCCTAAAAAATTTTTTAAGAGAAGTTGTCTGAAGGGGCTGTTTGTCGTTGAGTTTCCGCGGTATGAATGGTGATGGGGCACTTCGGGAATCCGAGTTACGATCAATAAACACGAGCACAGAACCCTTCAGCAAACAAGCAATAACAATGATGTCTTTGTGCAAACATTGTTGCGCGCACAGTTGTCTTGTTATACTTCTAAATTAAAGAACGTCAGCACGAATTGTTGTTTGTTGCAGCCACGAGTCGAACAATATGCGGTTGGTATAAGCAGGATAACCAACGGTGTCTCGAGAGTTCTGCCAAATGATTGTTGGCATAACTCACTCACGCCGTTGGTTGTCCTATGCAAGAAACCCGCTACAAACAATATCCAAAACTGAATGTTCTTTAAAAAAGGTAAGGTTAAAGGTAAGGTAAAGGTAATGTTCATTCAAAAGTAAAGTCGACCCTCCTGTCCAAAATATTCGTCTATTATATAATGGAAAAAGCTCGAAAACTGCTCTTTTCGGGAAAAAAGAGATAGTTTGTTTTACTAATTTGCTACTTTCGTGTTAGTATCTAGCTATTTTCACGCTAATATTTTATTAGTTTAGTGTTAGTGAATTCTTGCAAGTTTCGTTTTAATTTTTTGCTAGTTTCGTGTTAGTTTCTTGCTAGTTTCATGCTAATATTGTGCTAGTTTCTTACTAGTTTCATTGTAATGTGTAGCAAGAATGGTGCATAGTTTCTTGGTAGTTTCTTGCAAAAAAAAAAACGGTTTATGAATTCCACACCGTTCCTCAGATTTGGAGGAAACCGGCTACAAACAATCTTCATAACTGAATGGTTTTTTAAAAAAGGTCGTATATTCAACACTTCTGACCAAAATATTGATCCATTACGTAATTAAAAAAGCCTAAAAACTGTTCCTTTCGGGGGAAAAGAAGTAGTTTGTTTTACTAATTTGCTAGTTTCGTGTTAATTTTTTGCTAGTTTCATGCTAATATTTAGCTAGAATGGTGTTAGTTTCTTGCTACACTCTTAAAAGTGTTACGTCTAGTTTGACTTCTAAAATGCTGTTTAGACGTTACACGCAAGCCAATCGAACTTGTAACCTCTCTTAGACGTTACATCTCGAAGTAACATCAACAATTTACTTCCATTGTAACTTCTAATATTCGACTTGCTCCTCGTTATTTCAAAGTCCAGCGTTACTTCTAAAATTACTTCTAACATTTTTGAAATTATCAGTTTAGAAGTAACAAAAAATTGCATGAAGTTTGTAACGTCTCCTAGACGTTACAGATCGAAGGAACACCTGTTACCTCTAAACTTGCGACGAGTCTGAATTTGAGCTTTGTCTTGTATTTCTGAAATTTATGTTGTTAACATGTTTTGCAGTTGTCGTGGTTTTGAAGGAATTTTAAAATGACCGCTGACTGTTAAACTTCTACAGGCTATTACAGAAACGGAAATTAGCTGTAAACATTAGTATTAAACGAAGAAACACACTGGAGCCAATATTTTGAACAGCCAACAATAGAATCCAAGTGTTCGGATGGGCCTATACAATACACACTTTCATTGTGTGCTGATGTTAATTCATATGGCAAGTTAGCAGCAATTATGATAGTATTGAGTTAGCATAGTGGTCTAGTCTAGTGCATTGGAGGCCCAATTCACCGGATTTAATTCCGAACACACGATGGCACGTAAAGGTTTTTAGTACTGCTGCTCACTTGCCATTCTTTGCTGTTCACATTGTTGCTTCCATTGTGTTTCTTCGTTTAGTTCTCTGATAAATTTGTTGCTCTTAATGTGTTTTTTTATAGCAAATTCGCAGCAACAACACATATCGATATTTACTGATTTATTATTATTACTGCTATTTATTTTTATCTGACTGACGATTTTGGATAGAATAGTAATTATAAGACCAATGACAATTTCGTAATTATTTGTAATTTGCTATTGCTGTTAAAGGGGGAAAAAAGGGGAATTAGTCGGATTAACATCCCTTTCAACTGCTGTTTTTTCGGGACGGACTCGGACAATTTTCTAGGAAATAAAAAAAGCACAAACCTAAATTTTTGCATAAAGAAAAGCATGATATAAGACTATTAAAAGCAATGAAAACACTCCTAAAACGGAATGAAGCGAAAGTGTGTAAAGCATCCCTGCAGTTTTGTACAGAGGCAAAATATTGGGAGGTGGGGGGGGGGGGGGGAGGAGAGAAGCGTCCGAGCGTGTAAGGGTAAGACTGAAATTTTCGAATGGATGCTGATGTTTTTCTAATGAATCTGAGGCCTTTTTTCTGCCTATCGTGTCCGTTTTTGTAGTTTTGTCTTGCCTCACGTTATTTCCGACTGAAGCTCATTTTTTTAACTCATGATTTTGGTTAGGAGATCGTCCCAACCGCCTTACTTGTGTCACCTTAAACCATGCTCATAATAAGAGTTTTGCAGGTCACGGGCGTATTACGTTGGTGTCATGCAATTTGCCCATTGTTAATTTCATGACAAAGCTAGGCAATAAAAAATTACAAACACGCTTTTGCGATGGGCAGGGATTGCTTGCTGCTGGGTATTCGTTTCTGAAGGTTGCAGCACTTAATTAGATCTAATGTAAGGCTGTTGATGAATGTGGAAGTGTTGGCGTGTCGTATTGCCAGTCAATGGACACATGAGTAATTCCCCCCTCCCTATTTAAAATAAATGGACACATGAGCATTTCCCCCCTCCGTATTTTTAAAATGAAAAACTTTTTTATTTTAAAAATAAAATAAAAAGATCTGTAGGAAAAAACTATTGTGTGGAAACAACATTTTTTATTCTCCCAAGTCTAAATCCTAACACTTGTGGAAAGTTTTAAGTCCTCTATAATACCTGTCTCCACCCGATCCCCCACTCAAACAAAAATACAGCATTTTTTTAGGAGCGCTGCTTGTCGAATCGAGCCGTGAATCAGCCAGCGCTTGCAAAGAAGAGTGTGGTGTGTCATGCACGTCAGACTATGTCTACAGGAACGGAAGCATGGTAATAACGAGAACAAACATTGAGGTTGACGTCACACCATACTCCCAATTTCCGTGAAGCACCTGGGTGCTGACGTAACAACGCGACGCGAAATGGCGGCATACACAAATCCATTCGTGCTTCCTAGTTTCAAGATGGGTAAATGCAGTCATCATTTACAAGATTGGTTAACTTCAACGGGCAATCCTATGTGTCTGGGCATCCCCCGGTTCGTATACATTACATGGTAAGTGTTCTCTTCATTACGCTGCGTGCATTGCACGAAACTTTCTGTTGTATGGATTGTGGGAAGGTGTGTCGTTGTTATAAAAATGGCGTTGTGCAGCGTAGTGCAGCACAGTGAAATCGTTGGCGTTATGCAGTCAAACGGCCTGTTTAGTTCCCGCATTGTGTGTTAGCTGAAGTGTTTCACCGACACCCCCGCCCCACCCCCACCCCCAAAAAAAGAAACACTCAATAAATATTTACCTCGCTCAAAAACGATCTGTGCACATTCCTTCCATAGGGAGCATCCATAAATTACGTACGGTAACGCATATTTTCGTCTTTTATTTATCACTGGTCTCCACCAATTTGCAAAACGTATGCCCAATATTTTTTCCGAGTCGAAGTTTTAGTCCTCATAGAGGGAAGTAAAGGGGTAAAGCTGCAGTGTTATTAATAAATCTATTTCCAAATTAATAGTAAGTCACGAAACAACTGGGAAAAAACTTGATTTCATTGTTTTCTTTACTAAGTAAAATAACGTTATTAGCTGTTTATTAAGTAACAAACATTTAGCCCCATCTCCCCATGGTAGCAATCTTAGACGTCGATTGGTGGGGGTGGGAGAAAGGGGGGGACCACCCCTCCCCTTTTCAACCCCCGATCTGTCAACCATATTTACCTTAAACAGGCATGTTATTTTTTAATATTATTTTCGTTGCATCTTGAGATGGTATTTTAAATACATTCTCAAGATGAAGCAAAAATAAAATAAAAATGACGTACCTGTAAATGGCCCTTTTCAGGAAAAATTATACCAACATAGCAGAACAAAACAATTAAATTTCGGTCCATTAAATTTAATGTCCATTAAATTTTCGGTGAAAACCTTTCTTCTTCTTCAGAACTGCCACCAAATATTAGAAAAAAAATATGTCACACCACATCGAATGGAGGCATCTGTGTAGCGTCATTTAAAAGTGCCTCCATTTGATGTGATATGACATATTGTTTTCTAATATTTGGTGGCAGTTCTGAAGAAGGGGAAAGGTTTTCACCGAAAATTTAACGGAGAAATATTTTATTTGTTCTGCTTTGGTGGTATACAGTGTAATTTTTACTGAAGTTGTCCCATAACACCACCGTCATTCCCGTTTACCGGTTTTATCCCTGTTTATGGAAAATTTGGTTTAAATATCGGGGAGGGGTTGAGAGGTGCCCCCCCCCCCCCCACACCAACCGACATCTAATACAGATTGAATCAGCCTACGAATCTTTGAAAACAGAATTTAGCACACTTTTGTGTGGTGCTATCCGAGGAGGATTTACACCTATGAGCCTATGTGCCTATGAGCCGCCAGCGATATTATGCTCCCACTCCCCAAATTTTCACGGGTTTTCTTTTTTTTTCGAAAAATGTTAACTTTTTTTTGCTTTCTTTCGGCTAGGCCTAACCATCATTTCTTTTACCATAATTAGCTGCCTCTCGAATTTTCCAGCCCTAGGCTGTGTAGACTCCTAACCACTCCTGTGAATATAGGCTAGGGCCTACCATAAAAAAAAACTTTTGTAAGGTGAATACCCATCCTCCTTCCGCGGGGGCCCTTTTTAAAGATTTTGCCCACTTAACTATGTGAAATATTGGTTGTCGTTTGGTTTTTCGGTGTATCCCTGACTCCCCCCCCCCACCCCACTACTTTAGAGAAAAAACGATACCCATGGTAACAATACGTAAAGCCACAAAGACCCACCACCATCAATATTGCTTAATTTATGGACGCTTCTTATCTGGGACACCTTCTTCATGGACATTTATCCCCTGGGCATTTACTACCCAGAAAACAAATTTTCTTCAAATGAAAAAAAAAAAAAATGTTCATTTTACGGATTATGGGAAGAATTAGCACATCCTCCCCAATTCATTAGCCGCATTTGGCCAAAGCATTAAATGACACTATCGTTTCCATGATATTGCGGTATTTATGTCGGGTTCGTTTATTTGAATTAAGCAGAATTTAATATGTTAAGCTAGATTCTTTTAATGCGAAGAGACAGACTAAAGTAGTGAGTGGGTTCAAAGAGTTCAAGATTTTTATGGTGCCTGAGGGCCAAACAAAACCTTTGCTCTAAAAGTAGTACGGCGAAAGTTATTTAGCTTATCAGTTGAGGTAATTCAAGAGCAACGCGAATCGGATCAGTGATGTGGTGCTTTTCTTCCCCTGTTCCAAATTCGAGCGAGGAAACTAGCCTAACTTAACACAATAACAAAAACCAGTATTTAAAAAAAATTACTTCATTTACTAACTTAAGTAACTAATAACACCACCACCCCCACCAACCATCGGGAAATTCACAGCAACGAAACGCTCAATCTCACAACCACGAACCACACTAATTTCTCAAAATTTCGACAGTTAATTTTGGAGGTTGATGTTAAACTTGGTCAAACTGTCTTCTTCAGGCTTTTGTTTGGGGTAATTTTGCTTCTTTGGTTTACATCCGGCGCTTTGTTGTTGACATTCAAAATGCGTACACGGTGGCCTCCTATGTAGGTCAGGCTGTCTCCACTGCCTCGCAAGGCTGGAGTGGAAGTTTGCTTTCAAAAGGTATTGGATCCCGGAAGTGGACGGGGCTTGGATGTTCATTAAGGAATATTTCTCCTTCAGGTGAGCTTGGATAGCTAATTTCTGCAATACTCTGAGGTGCTTGTCCTTAGCCAAGTGTGAAACATTCAGCGTCCGTGTGGTTTCCAGTCAACATTGTGGTGCGTGCTCATGCGGTGGACTGTGACGCCGTTTTCCTCATTTTTAGTTCTTAACAGCCACCATATGTTGCCGAACTCTGTTCGTCTCTCCCTTCTGTGTCTCGCCAATGCAAACGGTGTTACAATCACTGCATGGGACACGATAAATGCCCTCTCTTGTGTTAGGGATCTTGCAAAGCTCTTCTTCCTCCTTCGAGCGCTTGCTACTCCTAGTCCTCAGCTAGCACCCACCAAAGGAATTTGTACACAGGTGCTTTTTAAGCGAGCCACCTTGCCGAAAATATGTGTCAAACCCTTCCCTTTTCAAAATGCCTTGGATCTTTTCTCACTCTTTTTCTTTCACATCTGGAGTACAGTACGTACTCCCTTCTCCGCTCCACGCAATTTCTCCATTCCAATTGCCCTCACCTTCAGCTAATTCCCCAAACCTGGAGGTTAGCCTAGGTTAATAAGACATGGAGTTCCTCACAAGTCTCCGAACAAGGTTAGGTTAATAAGCTGAAGTTGAGGTCATAGGAATGGCAAAACGTAGTGGAGTGGGGGATTCCAGATGTGAAAGAAAACGAGGGAGCTTTACCTATATCGATGGAGTCAGTGAAAATATCCAAGGCATTTCAAAAAAGGAAAGGTTTGACACATATTTTCGGCAAGGTGATTGCTTTACAAAGCACCTGTGTGAAACTTCCTAAGGTAGGGACGAGGTGAGGACTAGTAGTAGCGACCTTGTGAATAAGGAGGAAGAGCTTTGTAATATCCCGAACACAAGAAACGGTATTTGTCGTGTTCCATGCGGTGATTGTGATGCCATTTATGTTGGGGATTCACGGAAGGGAGTGAGGAATAGAGTTCAGCAACACATGACGGATCTTAGGTCTGAAAAGGAGGAAAACTACATCGCTGTCTACCGTGAGCATGCAGCACTATAATGAGTGGGAAAACACACACACACTGATTGTTTCAAACTGCCAAGCATTTCAGAGAATTGGAGTCATTGGCTATCCAAGCATATCTGAAGGAGAAATATGATACCGAACATCCACACCCCCTCCACTTTCGGGATCCATTACCTTGTTAAAGCAAACCTCCACGACAGCTTTGCAAGGGAGTGGAGACTGCCAGACCGACATAGGAGGCCGCCGAGCGCGCATCTTTTGAATGCCAACAACAAAGCACCAGATGTAAACCAAAAAACCAAATTACCCCAAGCAAAAGCCTGAAGAAGACAGTTGGGAGAAGTTTTACATCTACCTCCAAAATAACTTGCCGAAAATTTGCGAAACTGGAGTGTTTCATAGTCGTGAGATTGAGTTTTTCGTTTTTGTGGATCTTCCCGTTTTTCCAGTCTCTCACAGTGTAATGTCACTAATGTGCCCACCAGCCATACACAATTTCTGTCCCTTTCACCAACCATGATTTTCTTGGATAAAGAAGATAGGGATAGGCTAAGTGGAAGGTGCCTGGGGGGATGAATGGGAATGAAAATCCCGATTTAAAGGTGAGGGGTTTGCTATTGTGTTTTGAGGGGCCGTATGGAGTTCTGGGAGAATACTACTGAGATAGTATAAATCCTGCATTCTAACACAGGAGACTACACCAAAAAAACTGAAATTAAATTGCTGTAAAATCAATTGGTGCATGAGTGTGCATTCCAGATCAGTCAGTGAAACCAAACAACGTGACAGATCAACAATACAATGTGAGCCGAGGACCAAAAACGCCTGAAGAAGACGAACGAGTTGATTTCAAAATCAAACTTGAAATAATGTCTACTACTGTACAGCTAGGGATTGTGGAAAAGCGTAATGTCTCCAATGAGATGCATCCTTTACACTAGTAAGGGTTTCAAACTATCTGTTAGACTACTGAGTAATAACTCGTGGTGGTTAGACTACAGGTGTAAAATTGTTAATAGAATTATTTGCAACAAAATTTGAAAAAAATCAAGAATAAAATTACCGCTCACTTTCACAACAGCTGTTATCGTCGTCTTCGGGTCTCAAGAATATAACTCAGACTAGCTACATCTTTCACACCCGTTCGTCTACTTAGCACATTTGAATTTGGCTGGCAACGTTGCCTCCTGTACTTGTGTTATGGGCCTAGATCGTTCGTTCCTATTCTACACTGACAGTGAAGTCCACCTGCCTTATTGTTGCTTACTAAATTCTTCACTCTTTGATATGAAGTGCCATAAATGTTCATTAACCACACATTTTTCTTCTCATGCTGTTGAATCGCAGTAGCAGTAGATTCAAAACACCCGTGATGTGGATCCCTCGTCAGCGTCTTTGTTTGCTACCAGTCAATCTCGTGCTCTGTCGCCATGCAATCTATTGCGAATCAAGCGCATAAGTTGAAAAATGTGTGGTTAATGAACATTTCAAGGCCCGTCATATCCTAGCATGAATAATTGAGTAAGCTACTATCTGGCATTTGGACTTCATTGTCAGTGAAGAATAGGAAATGAACGATGTAGGCCCGCACCACAAATACAAGAGGTAACGTTGCCAGCCAAATTCAAATGCGCTAGTTAGACAAACAGGAGTGAAAGATGTAGAAAGTCCAAGATGTCCTTGAGGCCCGAAGAAGAAAACATTAGTTATTGAAAATTTGCTGGACAAAGCTGTTGTCTTGTTTGTGAAAATGAGCAGTAATTTTTTTCCGGAATTTTTTCCAAATTTTGTTGAAGTAATGGTGTTTCACAGTAGGAAAGTTAACTACGTGTTTGAAGAATTCATATTTTTAGTAATCTTGCCATTTGGAAGGGTAGGGTTTGCTACGCAGTTAAGCTTATTTTGGTGTAGAGGAGAGAAAGTGCACGTAATTAAGTATTTTTTTTTTAACAGAGCAGCGCTTTTATTTTTTGGTGGGGGGGGGGGGGTGTTTCCTTTTCTGTCTTAGCGAGGACTTTCCAATACTACTATCATCTCGAAAGTATAAACACCCACAAAAAGTAAATCGATGGTTTCTTACAGTTAAGGGATTGTTTTTTTTGTGTAATTCCGTACCCGATGCATATTACTGGTACATGTAAGCCAAAATTTTAATTGCTTTATGTCTTGATTACACCTTCCATATACATGACAATTGAAACCGTTTCGTCTGAAAACAGTGTAGGCCTACTGTATCTAGTAAAATTGCATGATGTTGGCAGATGAGCTTTCATCTCTCTTGTATAGCATACTTAATCAGTTTTTGTTTTGTGGACATAGGAGACCTGCAACACCACTCTGCTTCGTCTTCATGTTGTGCCACACAGGATGCTGAATGGGAAAATTTTCCAGCAGATGACAACTTTCTTGTCACTTATTTTAAGAGGTAAATTAATACTTCAAAAACTGTAGATAATCAAGTTCCTGCTTCTGAATTGGGTAAATCTTCAAGGAGTACTTTACCGTACGACATGGTAAATGAATCGGTGAATCCTCATCTGATGCTTCGTGTAACACTCAGTCAATGAAAATGTCTGCCCATAAAGGATGTGTAAGCAAAAGGCAACATGTCTGTTTACTCTCCACGTTTCGACATTTAAGCATACAGTATTTGCCAGATATACCAGAGGGTATCACGTTAATGCAGACCGACTCAGTAGTGTTTTTCAATCAGCAGGTTTCTTATTTCACAAACTACAGTCTTCATATAGAAGTTAGGCCTACATAATTGGTATGAGCAAACAACCTAACATTTTTTACAAGGATGCTGACAACACTTTTGAAACTTTTGTGGAAGAAAAAACTGACGGGAGTAGCACGATACTGCCGTTAGTTTTTTCTTCTACAAAGGTTTCAAAAGCATTGTTAGCATCCTTGTAAATATTGTTAAATTGTTTGCTCATAGCAATACTAGGCCAAACTTCTGCATGAAGATTGTAGTTTGTGAAATAAGAAAACTGCACATTGAAAAACGCACTACTGAGTTGGTCTGCAGAACATGATACTCTGTGGTATGCCGGGCAAATGCTGTCAGCTTAAATGTCAAGGAGGGGAGAGTAAACAGACATGTTGCATTTTACTTACACATCCTTTATGGGCAGACATTTTTATTGACTGAGTGTTACACGAAACATCAGATGAAGGATTCACCGATTCGTTTACCATGTCGTACGGTGAAGTACTTCCTGAAGATTTACCCAATTCAGAACCAGGAACTTGATGGCCTATAGTTTTTGAAGTGCCGGAAAATTTTTCCATTTAGTATCCAGTGCGGCACGACATAAAGACGAAGCAGAGCACTGTTGCAGGTCTCCTGTGTCTGCAAAACAAAACCTGATTAAGTAGGCTATACAGTAGAGATGAAGTTTTTTCTGCCATGAAACCGAAAATGCCTATTTTCCAGTGGGCAAAGGGTCTGAAACTCAGGGTTTGCTCTTTCAATCGGCACTTCATCACAGAAAAGTCTGCTGTGATGAAGTCATTCAGATGCATGATCTGGAACTGCACGTCACTACCGTTTCCCGTTCATCCTGGAGAGAGTGATCCACGGCAGAAGTCACATTCTTGACAACACAAATCACACTTTTACCACCAGTATGACAATTAAGTACATCACTAAAACATTGGTTAGGCTATATTCTGTTTTGAGCAACAAGCAAACTTCCAAAGGAGAACGGACAATTCTCCAAAAATTTAAGTGAACTTTCGATATTTTAGTGATCTACTAAATTGACTTACTGGTGATGAAACTGTGATTTGTGTTGTCAAGAATGTCATTGTATCACCACTGTTATCGCCGGTTGTCGGTTTTCGAAAAGTCATCATCCTCCAACACCAATTCCCTGCTTGAATCCGCTACAGCCTTGTGTACGTATGGCCTTCTGTCACGGACTTCAGCTTTTGCATAACGATCTCGCCCAATTGGGCTTAAATATTTTGGCTGTGCTGTTCTCAGCTCACACTCTCTCCACGGGAGCTGCTGCTTTTTCGGGTAATGAACGTCACTCTGACCTTGGAAAATACTCAGGTTCATCGTCAAGTCCACGAACAGCGAGTCAAGCCCATCCTAACAAACTCCCAGTTCTATCCGTCTTCTATTTCCATTGCCAGCTAGCCCGGGCCCTTCTTGGTATCTTCAACACTACTCCTTGTTAAAGATTCGCAGGGAGTATCCCCCTTCTGTAATGCACCACATTAACCCCACGGCCCTCGTCACATTGTTCCAGCCACGCTTTCGCCTCCCCTGGCCACAACTTTCCACGAGTCCTCTACACCCTTGGGTATCACGCTAAAACCTGCTCCGGCGCCCTCCACTTCATCAGGGCCTTCGCTGACCGGGACAGCAGCCACCGCAGTCAAGTACTCTCCAATCCCTATTGATATCGTGATGTCAGGATGGCTTCGGCATCTGCTTCTTCTTCACTTAATGCCTTCAGTGCCTATTCTGTTTGGCAGTATGATGATGCTGCACATTTCATCCCCATCTTTCCAGGAATTGTGCAATACTCCGACCATGCCACTCGTCAGCAACCATGTGCACCGTGCCATGTGCAAGGCAAAGGGGTTGCCCTAGGCTTCCACGTTCACCCATAAAAAGTCTTTGTGCCCTTTGCCATTTAGCGATTTCTATGGCGCCGAGGACCCGAAACCATGTTTTCTGCCAATTTCTAAGTCGAAAGCAAATTCATTGGGAGGTCTCCAATGAAAGTTTCCTTCAGTGCCTCTGCATCTTCACTCTTTCCTCGGGCCTTTGTCCTCTCACTCTCCTTGTGACACAACGGCGCCCAACCACTACACCTTCTGGCACACGTACTCCCTTGCACAATCGACCACCAAGTAATATCGTCACATGCTCCCTCACATCCGTTTTACGATCCCACTTCCGAGTTTCTGGCCTTTACCCTGCTTCAGGACATTTTTGGATAGGGATAGACCGATATTAATATCGGTGTCGGTATTTTTCGTCCATCGGTGTTTATTTACCGATGTTTTGTTGATACGACCATCTTCCACGCGCGCTGGCTTCTCAGCCTAGCTAGATAAAAACATTCCCTTCATAGCACCGCTTGTATCCCATGACATCATCTGGACAGCAGCTTAGCGAAATCAACGCGTGTGCACTGTAGGCTTCTTGAATTGAAATGTTACTATTCTTGCAAACTAACTTAAGAATGATGAAGTTTAACAGAACAGAATTAGTATTTGAAATGCCTAAAAGCTTATGTTTACTTTGGCTTTAAAAGAAATATAAATTAAGAAATAAACGTGCATGCCAAATGCGTAATCACACAATTGAATAATTCACTTCATGAAATGTGTTTTCTTCGAATTTTTTGGTGGATTTGAAGGATATCTTCCGCTTCTTCAGGCTTGTCTGAGTGAAGAACACTCTTTGGAGTCCATGACGTACGAGAGGAAGACACTCTTCGCCAAGTAGCCAGAAAAGTGTCTCCACTCAGACAAGCTTGAAGAAGAGTCAAGCCTGAAGTAGGTGAAAGATATCATACCAATCCACCAAAAATTTGCAGAAAATACATTTGATGAAGTGAACTCAAGTGTGTTCCCCCGTTTGCTGTAAGAGTTAAGTTTTGTAATTTAAGGAACAGAATTAAATAAATTTTTTACTTGAATGGAAAAAATGTAGGTACTTTAATTTTTTTTTCTTGCATACCATTTAAAAAAAATTTTTTTCTTGCATACCATTTTAAAATTAATGAAATATGAGTTTTACTTTCTGACCTGTTCACTTTTTTTTGTTATCGGTGTCGGCACGAGTCTATGAAAAGTTCCATAGGAACGATGAGTAACAGACTTTCATTAGATTGGTGTCCTAGCGTTTGACCGATGACAGAGACTCGCCTCGACCACCTTTCGAACTAAACACCTAAAACTTTCAATTTTAAAAACTAGATGGCGCCAGTAATTTGTGCTTTTTAAAACTTCAGTATCATTTGCAGCTTGTTTGTGGGCTCTCAATGTTATTCATAAATTCTTATTTAAAGTATCCTTTGGAATTCTCAGACTAATAAAAATTATTAAGCTATATTCTCAACTCTTTTCGATATTATTTTTAACCAATCACGAAGCAGTTTGGTTACGAAGAACGCCATGATATGTGTTACGTAATGTGCCACTCGTGCTTCCACTAAAAAAAGTGAAATCTTCCAAGTCAACTACCAGAAAGGGACAGATAAGGAAATTCAACTTTATAAACAACAAGAAAATAGTTTGATAATATGGCAAAAAATGTTTGCTCACTTAGTGCAATTAGTTTGTTGATGGTCCGTGTTCATACTGGAGATAATCCCCTAAACAGTAACATTTGTGGTAAGGCATATGTACGATTATCTGTTGCACATTTTAAGTC